>JAZAYU010000103.1:121684-274907 GCA_038501625.1 Corbicula japonica | reverse complement strand
TATAGATTGGGTTTTGATACTTACCGGTACTGGCAAATTAACGTACCCAAAATTAAGATTCGTAGAGATTTAAGAGAACTAATAGCAAAATAATCAAAATGCGATTTTACATGATATAGAATTTTATTATAGAAATAGTGCACGTCCTCCGTTAAATCTGAAGAGTAATTGACCCACCTGGTTAGTATCATATTCACGCATGCGCTTGTAGGCTGTGGCCGCCACTTGGAAAATATGTGGATTCGCTTCCAAACTGAAGTTGCCCACTTCATACTCTCGGTGAGTCTAAAATTTTGAACATTTTTAGCTTTCCACAAGTCTCGTAGATTATTAACAGAAATTGAAACTCTAAGATTAACTGTAAGCTACTTTAAAGTAAATTTTCAAATCTTTATTTGCTGTCATACCCAATGCTTGTCAACTTATGGTTCATATTTTCTTTTCTGAAGGCTCTCTATTCAAGCTGATTATAAAATCTTAAGTGTGAAAATCAAATCATTAATTAACTTGTATAAAAATGAAATATGCCTATCTCAGAATGACAACCAGCCAAAAAGTAGAGGAAAAGAGAGCATGTGTTTATAAGAATATCAATATCAAATAAGACACTACAAACAATAAACAAAAATGAAAACCATTTGAGTTAACGCTTTGAAACGGGTAGTGGTAAAACAAATTGCCACTTGGGATTTAAACCAGGTTCTAGGGTGCACCAATCTCACACTTGCCCCAACAGGTTCTCATATAGAACAAATACAAGTTGTCTTGGTGAAATAACTCCAACCAATCCAATAACTCAATAATGTTGCGTGCAAAAACAACAAACATATAAAATATAAGAAGCTAATAGCATTTCAAAACAAAAGGGCAGGCATGTACACAATGTACTATTACTGATTTTTAAATCATTTATGTGACAGAAAGTGTGACAAGATTAAAAAAAAACAACAACGGTTATGTTCCGAAATACTAATGCAAAAGACTAAATCTTTTACCAGCATTAACTTAGTTCCTGAAAAATGTAACCAAAGTCAGGCAAAAAGTCTTAGTTTTAATTTAGACTAAGTCAACCGTAATAGAAGATAAGTCATATAATTGTTCTTTAATAAATGCCGTTTGTACAAACTTTCTTCACCACAAATATAGCCACCTGTAGACTTACCGAGGAGCCATATATGTTCAGGGTCTTACGTGGATTGATTGCGATTAAGATATCGCCGATATTCGTCTGAAATTCAAAGAATAATAATTATTATTTTTTGAAGTAAAAAATTATAACAATTTTTTTTGCGGAAACGAAGTTTGTTTTGGTCTACATCATTCGGCTGAATTCGGCGATTTCCGGTATAGACACGACATTGCGCAACTTCCGCCCTCGTCGAGACGCCATTTTCAGGCGCACAGACAAATTTTAAGACTGAATTTAAATCTAGAGTGGCATTAAATAATCAACATTGTCGTCGCAGAGATTAGGGCGGCAAAGGAAGTATCTCGTTACGAGATATGATACTGGCATATAGCACGATAAAGGAAATCGTTTGAATTTTAAGGGTTACAAAATAAATATTTTACAAGAAGGGTGTGGTGGCTCAGATTCGAACGGAAAGGCATTGTGCGTCTGCTACCGTCCGATTTCAACGTAACGGCAACGGTTCATGTTCGGCTTTTTGCAGAAAGACAACGTACGTTGTGTTTGCTACTCTCGAATTTTAAGTTTTTAACGTACCGGCAGTGGTCTATCTTCGCATGTTCTATCGCGTATTTTTAGTATTTTACTGCATACAATTTCAAAACAGGGAAATATTTGCAGTCTCTCCCCGATCTCGATCAATATTGAGTGCCTGTCTCAAAGCGATCGGCTGCCCATGTGCCGGTGTAAAGTGGTAAAGTGGCCCCCATAGAATAATGACCCCCGGTCATTATTTTATATAAAATAATGAGCCCTTTCTATAAAATACTGACTCCCCTTATAAAATAATGACCCCCCGATTTTATCTGTAAAATATTGACCCCCACCTAGCCTATTACTAACAAACTCTATATCGCTTCAAGTCACTGTCGTGTTTCTATGCTTTTATATTTGTTGTTGTTGTTGTTGTTTCTACTGGAGCCGCTGCATGCTACTGCTGCTGCTGCTGCGTCTACATCTATTGAAATGAAATATAAAATTGCTTTCATTTGAAATTCATTTGAATTATCATCATTGTATTACAATATACATAAGTCGCTTTAACGTAGCTGTATATGCTTCAACTTCAAATACAACATTTTTCTACTTTTCTAACTGTGGTAAAGTTGGAATTCAGTAACACCAGATTATGTATTATTGTGTAATCTATTATGTCATTTGCCATAATACCATTTTAAGTATCTTTCATTTATACAGTGGAATTGCGATAACTCGAAACGCGATAATTCGAAATGACGGTTTAACTCGAAGTCGGCAGCAGGTCCCGTCAATTTTCCTTATATATTTAACTGAAAAAAAGTCGCGATAACTCGAAACGCAATAACTCGAAATTTCCGATATCTCGAACATATGAATAAGTCCCTTGAATACGAAATAAGCACAAATTGATTGCGATAACTCGAAGTACTTGTATTGACACGTTTATTCACACTTCCTCCGCGAATGTTCGCAGTCTTTTGTTTATCGCCAACATGTCAAAAAGAGTTGTTAGTGGCTCGTCATTGTTATGATATGTTTGTGAAGCAAACAATTAGAGTGATTTGACTCAATTTAGTGTCAAACAAACATTTGGAGTTGTTAATTTACATTTCTACAAAACGTCTTTCCACTAATGTATCAATAAGCAAACAACAGTTCGCATATGGCATAACGATAAATAATAAAATTATTAATATCATTCTTTTCCGCGTAATCAAGTGAAAGACCCAGGTAACTGGGAGGATACCTGGATAGTAAAAACAACATTTTCTATTCCGACTAATGTTTGATGTTCGTTCAATGATATTTGTTAAAATTTATGAAAATGTTGTTTCTTTATCGATCTTATTTATATAATCACGAAAATCGAGTAAAAAATATTTAAAAAAAAATATTATCTTGTTTTATTGAGCGAACTTGACAATAAACATTTGTTCGTCTCGTATGGTACCGTAATAATTGCACATCGTTAGTTTCTGAAATTGAATGGTATTACTGAAAAGATAACTCGAAGTTTGCGATAATTCGAAGTAAATCGTCGGTCCCTTGGGACTTCGAGTTATCGCAATTCGACTGTAATCACATTTCCTATATATCCTTTATTAGCATTACTATGGTAATTAAAGCATTGCCGAGGGAAGTAACTGCTACTGTACTTAAATTCAGGCTTAGGCCTATGTAACAATATGACTCATCAATAGTACTTTAATCCTGAATGCATTATTTTGTTTTAACTGTATATTCTCATAACAAGATGATATTTAAATAGTACTGTCTGAGAAGTGAAGTGTATTCAGTTGAATTCAGTAAGCTTTTAAGGAACTATTTATCATTGCTGAGGAACTACTTTCCTTTGTTTATAGATAAAGGATACAAAATTTGCTTTGTTTCATAGGCATACTTAAAATACTTTGTTGTGCAGGTTTAACATTGATTTATGCATCTTATATGTTATGAAATGTTTTAATGTTATTTGTAGTGCACAAATATGATTTAATTTATAATTGTTTAATCCAGTTAACTTTGTTTATAGATTATATTATTTTAGTGCATTTTGATTGGCTGATAATGGATTACTCCACTGGGAGATACCATTAGTGCTATAAAGCCAGAATTTCTGTGGAAGATATCAAGCTGGCCACAATTTTCTAAAATGTAACAACTAAAACTTGGAGCTTGATCCTTAAGATCATAGCTAATTAAAATGTAATTTCTAAATTCTAAAACTTAGATTAATAAGAGAATTTAGGGGAATATTTCTAAATTATTGTTTATTTACATTAAAGCAGAAAAGAAGCTTTAATTTTGGCACTTAATTAAATAGATTAATTTATTTATAGACTTTTTGGAACTTTGGCTTTTTAGTAATTATTTATAACTAAATAGACCATCTTTCAACAAAGACTTTGTCTTTGTTTCTATGTTATAGACTAGGTTTTTAATCCCTTTTGGTTTTAATATCCTGGCTATATCATTATATGAGAATTTATGGTTGTTAGACCCTGACTGGTAGACCTATGAGCTATCCGTTGGTCAACTGTACTTTCTTGAGCGCGTTTAAAGGTCTTTACTTAATTTCACATTGTTTTTAGGCCAGAATCACTCAATTTAAATTTAAGATTATTTTCTTTAAGACTTGGCTGGCACTTATATAATGTAAATACTTTGTATCATTTCATGTAATGTACATATGTTCATGATTTAGATTTAGTTCTTTTTACATTACAATTCATCAAAACAGACTGTTGTTTCTTTTTAATGAAGATTAAGTACAGCTTTTACATTAAAGAAAACCCTTATCATTTACTGAGTTAAGTTTCCTGGCTGGGCTTATCAGTACATATTTTACAGCCAGTGGTGTCATCCTGACAACGCATTTAAGTGTTACGGGTTCAAAACATCCCGTAATCAATTGACCTTACTTTAAAATACATTTAAATTCTAAATTACGTAACTCTATGTAAGGTCACCCCAGAATTACGCAACGACCGTAACCCAAAAAGTAGCTTTACCACATAACGTTAGATAGATCAGGGGGGGGGGGGCTGTACAACTAGGGCGAGACATGTTCAATGCTAGATATAGCTGCACTGAACTGCTCTGGGGTAGGGAGGAGGGCAACAGTAGGTGGTAGGTTGTTCAAATGGTACACAGTCCTAGGGAAGAAAGAAAATTTATAATAATCTGAGATTGCTGTAAATTAACCTGTAACTCAGATCTTTTGCATGCATTGCTTATCCTTTTTGTGCTAAATGACTTCTTAAACCACTTTTCGAATAGTCGTGAAAAAGGAAACAGAATAATATTTTTAAGTTATTTCATCATTGCTAGTTCCACTAGTTACACTGTGTGGGACGTTTAATCACTATACAACTTTAATGACTACGAAAATGATTCAAACCACTAACAAACATGCACTTACAGTGATTCTGCTTGTATAATTAATAGATATTTAGTTTCAGTCGCAGTCCTAATCCAGTTGCCCAGATTCGATTCCCAGGCGAGGACGCTAGCGAAGTATGTTACATCAGATCAGGATTAGACGAGTTCTGGTATGAAGTCTAGAGATACTAGATTGAAACCCAGCCACCCTCGCCGCCTGAAAACTAGCTAGTTCTGTGATTATAAATATTTTTTGATGATGAATATTCAAACAGGCCGTAAATTGCAAAAAGTAGTTGCGTATCTTGTTGATGGAACGTTCTTACGCAGTCCAGCGCCTGTGTTTTAAATGATAAACTGAGCGCCGCACAGTATGTATGCCTGTCACCCATACACGACCCTGGTAGGCATCAAACTCACAACGGTAAGGGGCAAGTGATTTTCAGTCGGAGACCTTAACCATTTTTTCTTTCCACACAAATAGGCATCGGTAGTGTTAATCCCTGAAGCTTCGATTAATTCCGTCTAATTGCGGTCAAAAAAACCTGCACGTACGGACGCATGCACGGACGGATGCCATTACTCCTCCGATGCCTATCGATGGAGATAATTAAATGTACCATAGAGGTTTGGGTCGGGGGTCCTTATTCTATAGGGGGTCACATTTCTACGTGAGGGGTCATTTTTCTACGTGTGAGGAGTCATAATATTATGACCCCCAGTCATAATATTATGACCGCGGAGTCAATATTTTATATAAAATAATGACCGGGGGGTCATTATTCTATGGGGGTCACTTAACAACGTTACACCGGCATTGATCATATAGCACATAAATTGATATGAATATATAAATTTAGCATTGTTGCTTTAAGGTTCGGTAGAACTCAGCGAACTTGCCGGGGAAGTATTGCGGGGATTGCAGTACAGCATTTATCTGTCATCTCATTCTTGTAAGGTGTATGAACTGTTGCACTAAATTCAGGCCCCGCCAGGCCTTGCATGAGCGTCTATTAATAATGTTGCGCGGCGGAGATGTGTACAGGCACGACATTTGGAAACTAACGCTGTTCAAAAGTATGATATACTTGCATTTACCTTAACGAAAGTAATGGTGTGTGATACCATCACAGATATTTAACACGGAAGAGCTTTCTTTTCGGGGTTCAGAGCAAAGCAGGCGACGCGGATGCGCTGGAAGCACAAATATTGACAACCATCCATTTTGGCGCGGTTACACGTGGTCTTAGCACTTCAGACTTCATTCTTGCCGTTTATGATTATCACGTTACTATCAAACATGACAAAACAAAGTTATGTCAAGTGCATTTGTCGGACAAGGTCACCTGCAATTCCTGTATAGTAGGTTTGCAGCAAGGCCCATTGATAAAGCACTCCGTGCAATTACATGGTTAAACGAGGCATGCGAACTACCGAACGGGTGGGTTTTTTTGCTGTACTTTATTCGGCGGCACCTAGAGCAATTATTATTTTAGGTCAGCCAACTTTGTTCGAAAATATTAAGAACGTATTGTTTAGCAAGTAAACCAGTTGGACTGGTGCCAAAGCAAATACAAGACGAGTTTTAAAATGATTCATCTTTTGTACTTCCCAGAGGTTGGGTTATCTATTGTAATGAATGAACACTTTATCGCGGCAGTTCAAGTGACTCAATTGTTAAGGTTCCGCAAAGATTGCAAATGGCGAAAAGTGGCTAAATTTTCAAAATTGAATTTTGGGGGAAATACTTATTGCCACCTAGATTTTAGTAAATAAATATATTTAGCTATGGATGTAGTAAATGTTTGCAAGCTTAATTTAGTCTAATTCATGTTCTAATTACTAAGCACATACTAAAACAAAAGAAAAACCGTTTGCATGAGAACTCTGAAACTCATGAACAATATTCCAAAGCAACTTATTCCTGAAATAAGTATATGCTGGTCTACAATGTTTAGTGCCAATTCGTCAAAATAATGTTAGGGTTTTCAAGAAATTCAAGGAAATCTTACTTCCTGGTTCAAAGTGAAAGTTTATATCTTACAGCCTGTTCGCTTTTCTAGAGCTTGCAATGATAATAATGATTTCAATGAAAGTAATCTTTGCATAACAGAAAAACATTAAAACAAGGTTATAGGTATCACAATTTAAGGAAAACCTTTTGTAAGTTTTATCGCCGATACCCAGTTATCATTCAAAAATACAGGGGCAGTTCAAAAATGGTATTGCAACAAGGTATTTTACAGCCAGTTTTTATGGAGATTGAAAAACATATAAACATTTGGATGGTCTAGTTATATGAAAGACTGCTTTATTTACAGTGCAAAGATGCAAACAAAACAGAAATACCATTTGCCTAGGAAGTATGGAATTTCTGAGGAAAACACATCCTATTGCACTTACCTTAAAAAAAGTTTGCGGTCATTTTTCAACATAATTTTAGGGGTTTTTTTATTAATTGATTTTTAATACAAAATCACGTTTTGCCACTGAAACCGAAACCGGAAGTAGACAAGAAGGGAATCTTTCCAGGATTTCTTAAAACCCGAACATTATTTTGATAAATCTCTACAACATGAGCACATACCTAAATCTGGTACATGTTCTCTATGACTTTTAGAGTTCTGATGCAAAAAGTTTGTCTTTTGTTTTTTGTTTGTGTTTTATGAATAGAGGATTTATTCGATGTAAATGTTAATACATCATACACCATACATAAAAAGACAAATACGTTTCTTTCGCAATGTTTGTTCCCATTTTACATAACTGAGTCCATTTCAACTGAGTCCAAAGATCATAGAGTGACAAAGGCAAATAATATTACCAGTAATTGTCCTTCCTCATTATTTAGATAAATGACCTGCCGTGTTATGTTCTGTGAATGATTTGAAACCAAAAAACATTTCATTTTTTACAATTAAGCTTGACGTATGTTAACCGCTGACAATTTCTGTACGTGAAAAAGAGATGTTATATATAGAGGGTTGCAATTTCCGTGCAACCCTCGATATGTACTGTGTTATATGAATTAAGTGTCTTGACAGGGTATGTGAGGGCATATTGCCGGTCTGGGTAAAGGGTAACAGAACAGACAGAACGATGAAAAAAGGCAGACAGCTAGAAAAGTCAAAATTGTTGATCTTATTTAGATCATAAAGTCGGAGTGTTGCTAATTTTTATATCTATCGAACAATAGTGTCTGGAGCTTTCTTTTTTAATACTTTCCTCTGTTTAGTGGAAAGAAAGAGTTTGCGAACAAAACAGAAAAAAAACACAAGAATATGAAATATTTGACGAAATTAAATGCGAAAACCAAAATATATCCAGTACCAAATATTCTATGTATTTACACGTGAGATAGTTCGGAGCTGCATCGAAATAGCAAGAATGGATTGAATTTCCATTTTCTAATCGATACATTCTAAAGAAAACAAAATCAATTCATTCCTTTTTGGTAACCTTTTATGAATTTATGAATGTTCGGTAGGAATCGTATGTAGAAGTATACAAATATTTGAATAGTTCTTTTTTTTGCGTGGTGATCTTTTCAACATTTTTGTTAGTTTAGATTAATAAAAAATATAGCGGGCATTGATTATTGTGCTTCCTTATCGACAAACCCCAAAACAAAAATAACACTTCCTTTTCCAATGTTACTAGTATTTGACTTATGAATCCGCAAATAGCGCCATAGAAGCCATACAAACAAACAAATATTTCATACAAATAAAGTTTTAAATAATATCCTCTTAACTCCGTCACAATATTTCGGTATTGGCAGATAAACAAATCCTTAGTTCTTTAACAGTTTATAATTGGCCTGTTTAGATTATCTGTCTGGCGAAATAAAAGTCGGTGATTGTTGTTCTGTGTTCTTTCAACTCTTTAAATATTTGTAATTATTATTCCTTTGTGCATAGTTATTGACAGAACCGGCGCAGTATATGACCTGTATTGAACTTGCAATACAGTTTTGAAAGACTTATCGTCAAGGCGAGCTGCAAAGATGTCAGTGCCCAAGGTTATAAAACTGAGCACAGAAACCAGTCTCAAATCTTGGGCACAGATTTCTTTTTTTTTCAACCCTTCCTGATATTGTAATGGTTTTGTTTGCCTGTGGTTTGCATGTACTTTATTATCAAGCTTTTCACCACTGGTATACACTGTTGAAAAGAATGTATATTACATTTCTTAACAGCTGCTTACCGAACAGCTTATAGGTCAATGGTGAGGACGCATTTTTGCGCACTCGGTAACACTTCTAACCATAACACCATTTCACTTTATTATCAGCGACATTTCGAAATTAATAAATTAGATTTTTTTTTTATTTAGGAGACTAATGTCCAATTCTTTCCATAAGAATTTTGAATGTTTGTACCCTTAAAGGTTTCTATTAAACGTACGGTGAATTATAGAAAGATATATGTACATTGACAAACATATAAATTATTATATTAAGATTGTATTTTGTTCGACAGTAGTTCACTCTGTACTTAAAAACTACATTACTATCGGAGGATCTTTCTGTCAGGAGCGAGATATTCGAAATTAGAAGAACCGGGAACTTAAAACTGGAACCGGGAACAATTTTGTGGGGATGTTCTTTAATTGCAAGAAAAATATGAATATTGATTGTTGCTTTTATTTCCATTCTGTACGACAGAGACGTGTGCGCAAAAGTAAAGCATGTATATAAAGATGTAAAATCAAATTATATCATCTACAAAACAGTCATAAAATACATATTTATTGAAGTAAAACATATTAATCTACAGACGCTAACTCGCTATTATTCGCCAGTTCGACTAAGTAAGAGGTTTTGATTAATTGTCAAAGAATCAGAAAAGCACGGGTAACAAAAGCAGCTAATAAAGGGCGACAGGTAAGCGCAAAGTAAACAGGCTTATACGTTTTGTAGTACGTAGGAATCATTTCTAGATATAACTTTATCTGTACATGTAAAAGTACTTACATATACGAGGTCCCTCTCATATCTTGATTTTAGGCACCTCTGTATGGAATCCAGCGAGAGGTCGTCCAGGCGGGAAAGGTCATGCTGAACAAAATGTGCCATCTCCATTTTGATTGGCCAATATTAAACTGTATCGGCTAACCTCATTGGTCTTTTCTATGTTCTCCTCTTGAATACAAATTTCAGAGTTTTTCAATATAAAAATATCGATTTTATCTTTTTTCTGGACGGATTATGTTTCATGCATTGTTTATACAGAAAACTATAACTACTAGTAGATGAATATTAATATGTTCATCTATTTCAAGTCAAAATATATCCTTTTAGAGGTTGTTTAATAGACTTTTGTCTTCGGCACTGAAATTTATCGTCATGCAAATACTTCGTGTTAAAGAATTATTAATTAAATTTTCGAGTTAGTAAAGAACGTTTTCAACGTTTTCTGCAGAAAGCGGGAACCAAGTAAGCGGTCTCCGTTATTCACTTACCGGTTCGAAGAAAGCAGGGCGAGAGAAGACAAATTCCCAATCAAATCAATACAACGATTTCTGACAAAAACTCGCCTTACCTTTGTAATTTTATTAATAAAATATAAAAGCTTGATAGTTAATCAAACATATTATTTTTCGTTAATCCAGGAAATCCAGTCGCCATTTCAGCCAATCAGATGCTTGAGATTTGAGACTAGTTTCCAATCTCAGCTTTATAACCTTCAGGCCATGTCTCCTTACAAGAATATATAAGAGTACGTTTAAAATAATTTATATTTGGTTTCTTATGCATTACGTATTTTCGGGTAGTTGATCTTAATTCATAGTTTTTGATTATTTGACAATGAACTTAAATCACTTATGTAAGATGAAGCCAAATTATTTAGAGTTTTGTATCAACCATATATAAATAACCATTGTTAATAACAATAATTTAATTTCAACGCAACCCTATCGCGTTGATTATAACGAACACATTTGTGATAGCTCTGTGGCCTGCCTTGACAATGTTATAACCTCATTATGACGATTACAATGTAAGATAGGATTCTCATCGTGCCTTTGTCTACAGACGATTTTATCACCAATGGAGGAGTTATAGAAAATAATTATCGATAACTATTTTAAAGGAGAATGCAGAATTTAACTGCAAATCTTTAAACATACAAAAATCTTAATTGTGATGTATACCTCTTGTGTAATTAATAATAAATGATTTTGTTGTTCTTAATGAAGAAAAAATAATACTTTTAAAAACCTCAAAATTACCTTCTTATATTAATTTCATCTTCAATCTCCAGTGTTTGCACGTAACAGAATGAACTCAGAACAACTGCCAAACAATGTGTGTTCGCAGTACTACTGTTATGTGAAGACGCCGACTTCAGTTAACCGGCTGGGTGTATTTATGCAATATTGGAAGTGCATGCATTACAAATTCTTTGAATTCAAAAAGGAAGTTTAAAAATGGTTGTTTAAATACAGGTAATTCTTATATTTAAGATCAGTTTGGAAATCAATAAGCTTTTATAAAGCTTTTGGTTAGCTTATAACTATTGTTAAATGCTAAGCGCGGAAAAATTTTAAAAGGTTTGCTGATATGGCATAAGATCAAACAATTAGGATTGTTGTCATGCAACTGTAATATGTATAGGAAGTAGGCAGTAGCAGTAGCACAGCAGTAGAAAACGTAAGGTTAGCGGTAGCAGTAGCACAGCAGTAGCAGTAGCAAAAATAAAAAACGTGAAATTGGCATTAGCAGTAGCAATATTATAAAACGTGAAATTGGCAGTAGCAGTAGCACAGCAGTAGCAGTAGCAAAATTCTAAAACGTGAAATTGGCAGTAGCAGTAGCACAGCAGTAGCAGTAGCAGTTGCACAATTTTATAACGTGAAATTGGCAGTAGTAGTAGCACAGCAGTAGCAGTAGCAAAATTATAAAACGGGAAATTGGCAGTAGCAGTAGCACAGCAGTAGCAGTAGGAAAATTATAAAACGTGAATTTGGCAGCAGCAGTAGCAAAATAATAAAACGTTAAATTGGAAGTAGCAATAGCACAACAGTAGCAGTAGCAAAATTCTAAAACGTGAAGTAGGCAGTAGCAGTAGCACAGCAGGAGCAAACGTAAAAACGTTAATTTGGCAGTAGCAGTAGCACAGCAGTAGCAGTACCAAAATAATAAAACGTGAAGTGGGCAGTAGAACAGCAGTAGCAATAGCAAAATTATAAAACGTGAAGTTGGCAGTAGCAGTAGCACAGCAGTAGCAGTAGCAAAATTATAAGACGTAAAATTGGCAGTAGCAGTAGCACAGAAGTAGCAATAGCAAAATTATTAAACGTGAAGTTGGCAGTAGCAGTAGCACAGCAGTAGCAGTAGCAAAATTATAAAAGTGAAGTGGGCAGTAGCACAGCAGTAGCAAAATTATAAAACGTGAAATTGGCAGTAGCAGTTGCACAGCAGTAGCAGTAGCAAAATTATAAAACGTGAAAATGGCTGTAGCAGTAGCACAGCAGTAGCAGTAGCAAAATTATATAACGTGAAATTGGTAGTAGCAGTAGCACAGCAGTAGCAGTAGCAAAATTATAAAACGTAAAATTGGCAGTAGCAGGAGCATAGTAGTAGCAGTAGCAAAATTATTAAACGTGAAGTGGGCAGTAGCAGTAGCACAGCAATAGCAGTAGCAAAATTATAAAAGTGAAGTGGGCAGTAGCACAGCAGTAGCAAAATTATAAAACGTGAAATTGTCAGTAGCAGTAGCACAGCAGTAGCAGTAGAAAAATTACAAAACGTGAATTTGGCATTAGCAGTAGCACAGCAGTAGCAGTTACAAAATAACAAAACGTTAATTTGGTAGTAGCACAGGAGTAGCAGTAGCAAAATGAATCAAAGCACTAAAAGTGCTGAAAGCCAGTGGTGCGTAAACATTATGGAAATAAAACAAATTCATAATGTGGAATGTGAACTATGGGAGCAGTCATATGCTTGCAAAAATGTGGGTTGTCTATGTTGTATAGCATATGTGTAATATAAGTTTAATTGCAGTAAATTTTTCATTGTAAGTAAAACAATAACTTTCAGATAGATAAACAGGGAACAATCATTGAAAAATATCCAATTCAGGTGTTGCTGAAAATTAGAATGTTGAAGCCACACATAATAAAACTAGCCAAACTATTGAAAATAAAGTAATTTTAGGAGAACTATTGGAATTAATGTAAAAATTGAACATTAAAAGCAACAGAACAGGGCAAATACAAAAACCATGATCAAAATGCATCACTGCCCACATTGCCTAGCCATGCTTTATAGCAATACATCACAACTTAAAGCAATGCCAAAGGTCTTATAAAAGTCTTTTGGCAAATGAAAGAGGCATAACAAATTTTTGTGTCAATCATAGTTACTCTGTGACACAAGCATATTTGAATTTTCCACTTTCAATTGGGTTAGCGAAATTATATTAATTTCAGCTTATTTCTTCTTTTTTTTTGTATTTCACTTGATTATTACCACTTTCATAGTAATTACACAGGGACCCTGTGATTTAGGCTATTTGAACTTGGTTTCATTTATAACAATGTGTCCCATGGAGTCAGCATTATGTTAATGTTTCCATTATTTAAGAAAGTGTTGAACCTTATCAGGGTTGGCAAAATGCCAGCAAATATGAGTATTTTCCATGCCGGCAGTATTTACTGGCAAATACTGGCAATTACTGGTCGATTGAATCGATCAGCCTAGAATTTATACAATATTACCTATTATCAGCATTCATATGGATAATTTTAAGCTGAAAAAGTGATCATTTGAATTGACTATCCATGGAATTTTTACAATACAATGTATCCCTTATAGTCAGCATGTGTCAACTTCAAAATTCAATTATTAACAATAATGGAGTGAGCATTTTAGTGGATAAACATTTTAATTGTAAACAAGTAATGAGCACAACTTACAATAAATATACATGAATACAATAACAAATAAGGTTAGATACAAAGAAGTCTCTGTCTACCAGGCAATCTCTTCTTTCCCCTTAAAGTATCTGTAACAGAACACTTCTGTATTCATACCAATACATAACCATTTACTTGCACCTAGGCAAATTGTTTAGGTCATTTATGACACTGCTGTTGCCTTTGTTGCCCCTGGCTATTACAGCCCCATCAGGGTCTATTTAATCAATAGACCCTGGCCCCACGTATGAAACATGTTGTTTTAATAGTTAAGACCTTATGGCCTTGCTTGTTACATGTAAGTCAATAAGTGCCAATGGTGCACAAGTGGATCAGCATTACTTTCTCACTTGCTGTATTTTTAGGTTCTAAGTAAAAAAAGACAGTTCTTTAAGATTTTTTTTTACTTTAAGTGCTTAAAGTGATCACCTGATATGAAATTTAATGAAAAATATCTGAGTAATTTAATTATAATTATGATAATAAATTAATAATAATCAACTAAGTTAAGACTTCTGCAGTATTTTAAGGCAAAAAAACTCATCTGTGTATTTACCAGTATTTTCCAGTATTTACCAATTTGCGGAGTATTTTCCAGGCCGGTAAATACCCCGTTAAATACTGAGGGTGGTATTTACTGCCCAACCTTGAACCTTAAAAATTATGTAAGATAAAGGGGCTGTTTATATTCATTAGCTTGAGTCCTTTACAGACACCTTTCCCCAACTGTTCAACCTTTTTTGATGCATGTGCCACATCCATCTGATCTGAACCTACACTCTGAATCTTGGTCAGAAAGTACATTTACCTAAAAGATCCAACAAGAGACCGTCGAAGATGGATGATGCTCCACGAATGGGTACTTTGTCATAAAAAGGATTAGTTGTATAACTATTGAGGTGAATATTGAAAATGGTGTAGTGCTATGAAATCAGACAATTTTAAAATCCAACTATAAATAATAAAGTTACGGACCAGACACAATTTTGCTGCAAGGTCAAACTGTGACATTTACGTTCAAGGTAGAGACCCAAATGAGCATGACACATCATCTCAATATGGTGATCATTTCTGTGAAATAATTTAAAATTCTGAATACAAATAAGAAAGTCATGGGCCGAACAAGATGTGGCTACGGGATCATGCTTTGACTTTGACCTTAAGGGTAGCAACCTAAATGTTGTGCGTGACTAGTCTTCTCATTATGATGATCAATTCTGTGAAATAATTTTAAAATCCGACTTCAAATAAAAAATTTATTGGCCGGACACTAATTTGCTACAAGGTCATGCTGTGACCTTGACCTTGAAGGTAGTAACCCAAATGTTGCGCGCAACACGTCATATCCGACTTCAAGTTATGTGCCAGACATGAATGCGGGATGTATGGACTGACAGGCGGACATACAACCCATCGACTATATGCTCCCCCGAATTTCTTCGGGGAGCATAAAGCCATAAAAATGAACAGAATCTGCTCAACCTCAACGAATAATATGCAAGTTGATATGGTCAAACCTTGTCACACATGGCATACAAGCTGTATCCATGTTGGTCCCTTTATACTGACTTATGCATAATAATTTATGTCTAAAACTTAAACCCTTTACTCCATATATGCCCCTTTATGGCATCAGCAAACAGGGTATATCTAGATCACCTATCACCTCTGTGCTATCTGATCAGGATCTGCACTGTTCACTTTTAGATTCGTAACGGTATTTCTGAACCAGATGTGCATGAATGTTCTGTCTGGTCCGGATCTAGATTAGATGCACATGCGATAAAAGGCATACATATTACGGCAGAAACGGGCTCTTGATCAACCATTTTAGTTATGCCCCTATAAATGACATGAATAACTGTTTAATAAATATTATCATCTTCAACTAAAATCTATTTCAGAAGTTACTCTACATCTTAAAGCTATTTCATTTAATATACCTTAGTAAATGCAGATTAGGGGTTTCATTAAAAAATTTGACCCGGGAGATGACCCTTTGACCATTGAAAATTCCAGAAAGCCTTATTTTGACCCATGGGATTTTAGCTGAATAAGAAAGTTATGGGCCGGACATGATGTTGCTAGGAGGTCATGCTGTGAATATGATGGAAATGACTCTTCAGATTAAGCACTTAGAGGAACCCTTGGTCTATAAGTATTATTATTTTCTTTGAAATAATTTTAAAATCCAACTTCAAATAAAAAAGTTATGGGCTGTACACTAATTTGCTACAAGGTCTTGCTGTGAATATGATGAAAATGACCCTTCAGATTAAGCACATAGAGGAACCCTTGGTCTATAAGTATTATTATTTTCTTTTAGGTATGTATTTTTCTTCACAAACTGAATACTGGCCCGACCTAATGAGCTGGTGACTGTCCTTTGCTTGTGAAAAGAGTTGTGAAAATCAAGTCAGAAATTGGCAAGTTTAATTCAGTGTGGCAGATATGTCATGTAATTGTCATAAATTTATCCTTCCATAATTACCTAGCGAAAACAAGGTTATTTAAAAATTAAAAATGCTGGTTTCTAAAATTTGTGTTTGAAGTGGTTGTATTAAAAAAACAACAAATAAATTGCAACAATTTTGGGCAACAAAATTTATAACTTTTCCAAAATTATAGATGCTGCATTATATGATTTCATATCGGAGACCTGCTAATTATATATATCTGGGCCATATGGTCTCAAAGCTTGGCCGTATGGTCTTTAACTCCTGGGAATATTGTCTTTAAATCTGGACCGTACAGTCTGCATGTCCTGGGCCGTTAAGTTCATCAATCTGGGCTATAACAAGGAGCCATATTGTCCTAATATCATTGAGACTTGGAAGTTAAAGTTTCAATTTCATCTAATCTTGTAAGAAACAACAAGAACTATTTACCTTGTTAAGACGGTGTAACTGCCGGTGTGAAACAGTCGAGGTGTCTACCTTTAAATCATCACTGAGAAAATGTAAACAATAACTACATGTAGATGTGTTCTCAAGCAGCTGGTTTAATACAAATCATTAAATGCACAATATGCAAACTTTGTAAGTAAAGATGATTGCATATTTTTGCATACAATGACTGCACACACACACAATTTTTGGGATACAGTTGAAACAGTTAAAAGAAATGTCTTGTCCTTTCGGAAATTACACTGTAATCAAATTTTTGTTGTCAATGCCTTTGTTTATTTGTAATGATTAATCCGTTCAGGATTTCACGAAATCTATCTATCTATCTATAAATACTGCATGACACTATTGTTTAGCATTTTATGCAGGTGCGCGTCTGTGCAAGAAATATTAAAAGAAGAAATGTACAGGAGAAAAAAAGTAATACATAATGTATTTGCCTAAACTGGTCCAGGGTGGGTGCCTGTGCAACATTAGCTGGCAAAGAATTCCACAGTACAATAGTGGCAGGGTAGAATGAACATTTATAGTAATTACAAGGAGTTTGGATTTGCCTAAAAGAGAGGGGATGCATGTGTCTAGTGAGACGAGTAGTGGGTAAAACATACTGAGGCATTGGAACAGCAACCAGTCCATGGACAATTTTAAAGAACATAAGTAGTCTGGGATCACACCTTCTGTTACCAAGGGAACGCCACCCCAGTTTTTCTAGCATGCTTGTGACACTGCTATAATGTGAGTAATCACTGGTGACCCATCGAGCGGCCCTGCGCTGAACCATTTCGATCTTATGGATGTTTTGTTGTGTATGGGGACTCCACACTGAGCTACAGTACTCAAGTTGTGGTCGGACAAGGGTTTTGTAAGCGAACTGCCTGATGTTTTGATGTTTAGTGGGAATGTTCCGTTTGATAAAATTTAGTGTTTGGCTAGCTGTTGTGGTGACCTGATTTATGTGTTTGTTCCAGCTAAGATCAGAAGTGATGCAAACACCAAGGTATTTGGCATCACTGACTGTGGCTAGGGTTTGACCATGCAATGTATAATTTGTTTTGTGAGGGTGCTTTGATCTTGTGATATTTATAACCGTGCACTTGGAGGGATTGAATTCCATGTCCCAAGTGTGTTCCCATTTTTGTAACCTGTTTAGGTCTTCTTGCAAAGTCTGGTCTGAATCATTTTGACCGTGATGGATACAGCTGTGTCATCTGCAAATAACCGGACCTGTGAAATAATATTTTCAGGCAGGTCATTTATGTAGAGCAAGAAGGGCAGAGGGCCAAGAACAGAACCCTGAGGGACTCCTGAGGTGACAGGTACCCCGTCTGACTTTTCACCATTGACCAAGACAGACTGACGGCGACCAATAAGAAATGATTTGACCCATTGAAGAGTGTTGTTTTGAATGCCATGTTGATGAAGTTTGTATAACAGCTTGAGGTGGTTGACCTTATCGAATGCCTTAGAGAAGTCAAGGAGAATTAAATCTGTTTGGTGACCTTGGATTAAATTTCGGGATAGGTCTTCGACAAGCCCTAAAAGTTGAGTTTCACATGACATTTTGGACCTAAAACCATGCTGAAGGTGATAAAGAATACTATTGACCTGGAAATGTTTAGTGATGTTGGAGGCGACAATGTGTTCCATTAATTTGCAAAGAACACATGTCAAGGATATTGGCCTATAGTTTGCGGGGTTACTTTTATCCCCTTTCTTAAAGAGGGGAGTGACATTTGCCTTATTCCAGTCGGAAGGGATGGTGCCTGTATCTAATGACTTTTGAAAGAGCTTGGTGACCAAAGGGGCAATTTGTACGCTTAAATTTTTTAGAACTAAAGGTTTAAGGTCGTCTGGGCCGCAAGCTTTGCCAATCTGTAAAGTGGACAAGAGCTTTTGGACACCACCTACACTTATGGATATATCAGGCATCTTGGGGTATTGGGGTAATTTGGTGGTGCTAAACAGGTGTTTAGTTTTCATGGAGCAGAGTTGGCCTAGTTTGAGGGGATTCATTGGAGTGAAGACGGACTGTTTTATTTCATGTTTAACCTTGTTTCTTAAATTTTTGTAATGCTGTTTGACCTTGGGACAAGAACCTTTTTTCATTTTAACGTATAATTTATTTCTATTTCTAATTTGTCTTTTGATGCTTTGGGTGATCCAGGGGAGAGATGGTTTTGATCCCAATCTCTTTGAGGGAATGAAGAGGTTTATTCCCTCATGAATAAGATTCTTAAATTCTGACCACAGCTTTTCAATGGACTTAGAATGATAATCAGTAAACATAGAGGGGGACCTTGAATCTATGTACTGTTGGAAGTTGACCCAATTCGCTTTGCGGAATAGGTGTACAATTCTGGGCTTTTGTTTATTGAGGCGGGGTTTGACATCGGAGGTAATGTGGACAATATCATGATCAGAGATTCCAGCTACTGACTTAACAGATTTAATAAGTGAAGGGTTTGAGGTAAAGAATAGGTCTAAAGTGTTATTTAATCTAGTAGAGAAGGTAACCATTTGTTGTAGGGAGAAATCATTTACTAAGGATATAAATTCTTCGTAAAGTTTAGGTAGGGAACAGCCGGGCTTGACTGTGAAATATCTCCCATGTTAGTTCCACTTCCGAAAAAACACATTTTGCATCATTTTCGTGGGTGTCTCAATTTAAATACGCACAAAACATTGGCTATTTGTTCAAGTAAAATCTTCGACGTTGACATTGTTCAATACTTTGGGGAAACACAATCGAAGGGAGGTCACTGCAGTTGTGTGTAGTTTGGGCTAAACCCCGTACGTGTTACGTAACAATCCGTAAAACTATCGACACAGTATATTTTTAAATAAAGCAGAAAGAAAGAGGTATATTTACTTCAAAGTTCTTGCAACGAGTATGCGTTCAGAACATTACTTCAAAGTTCTTGCAACGAGTATGCGTTCAGAACATGCGCCATTTGACACACCCCCATTTGACGTCATTGTCAATGGCTAACACATACGCAGTTTATTTAATCAATTAATCGGTAAAAGTGCGCCTTTGTTGCTTTTATTGAGTAACATAACTGATCCTTCTTTATCAGCAATCAATTAAAATGATCGTCTACAACTGATTTTTCTCGTTTCTATTATTGCTTTTGGAACTCTTTCCTGACGTCTACCGAAAGCTGTGCTGCGACTTTTTATATTTGAGCGCACCTGCTGAAAGGTATATGCTTTCGGATTGTCATTTTATTGCCAGTGGTTCCCACCACTGGCAAAAAACGTGAAGTGAGCAGTAGCAGTAGAACAGAAGTAGCAGTAGCAAAAATATAAAACGTGATATTGGCAGTAGCAGTAGCACAGCAGTAGCAGTAGCAATAATATAAAACGTGAAATTGGCAGTAGCAGTAGCAGTAGCAAATTATAAAATGTGAAATTGGCAGTAGCAGTAGCACAGCAGTAGCAGTAGCAAAATTATTAAACGTGAAAAGGGCAGTAGCAGTAGCACAGCAGTAGCAGTAGCAAAATTATAAAACGTTAATTTGGCAGTAGCAATAGCACAGCAGTAGCAAAATTATAAAACGTGAAATTGGCAGTAGCAGTAGCACAGCAGTAGCAAACTTATAAAAAAATAATGTGGGCAGTAGCAGTAGCACAGCAGTAGCAGTAGCAAGATTATTTAACGTGAAATTGGCAGTAGCAGTAGCACAGCAGTAGCAGTAGCAAAATTATAAAAAGTGAAGTTGGCAGTAGCAGTAGCACAGCAGTAGCAAAATTATAAAACGTGATTTCGGCAGTAGCAGTAGCAGTAGCAAAATTATTAAACGTAAAGTGGCCAGTAGCAGTAGCACAGCAGTAGCAGTAGCAAAATTATAAAAGTGAAGTGGGCAGTAGTAGTAGCACAGCAGTAGCAAAATTATAAAACGTGAAATTGGCAGTAGCAGTAGCACAGCAATAGCAGTAGCAAAATTATAAAACGTGAAGTGGGCAGTAGCATAAGCACAGCAGTAGCATATAGATTTATATAGGAAAATATAGACATCTCCTTCAAACTTATAAAAGGCATAGAGCTTACATATTTGGTACATGTACATAGCATCATCTACAGGTCGTCACCAACTTTGTTTAAATTTTTGGGCTAGGGTGAAGAATGACCCTGAAGAAGGGTCACAAGTTTTACATAGACTTACATGTATACATAGGAAAAACTTTTTAAAAATGGTCTAAAAAGCACTAGGTGTATAGGTTTGGTATTTGGTATGTGGCATAATCTAAATTTAGTGATCCTTTACCAAGATTGTTTAAATCATTCAGTTGGCATCAAAGTTGGCCCATACCCCACGCGACACAAGGTTTACGTAGATTAAAATTTTAAAAATATTCTTCAAAATCACATGGCTTAAAGCTTAGATATATGTTTTTAGCTTCATCCTATACAAATTGTCCTGGGATCAGAAATGCCCCAACTCTGAGGATCACCTGTTTTATTCAGACATTATAGGAAATACTAATATTAAAAACATTAAACCTCAATTTAAGGCATACAGCTTAGATTTTTATAATGTTAATATAATCTAGAACTCTACACAAAGTTAACTTCAACTCCGGGACTTGAACTCAGGTGGGCAGTTCAAGGCCATGATGGAAAGAAAACTTGAAAATTACCAACGTACAGTATGAAGGTATACTAGATTTCATATGATGAAAAGAAAACATGCAAAGTAGCCATGTCTGTAGGTAAACGTAATTGCAGAAAGGATCCAAACATTTCTTTGAGTAGTATTATGTCATTTTATTTTTTTTAGGATTTACCAAAGCAGCAAAACACTAATGATTGCGGAGTGTTCATGTGTCAGTTTGGGGTGTGCAGGGCTTTTAAACAGGAGGTTAATTTCACACAGGTATAAAGTAATGTCTTTAATATTTGATTAAGTTTGGCAAACAATATGTAAATTTATTATATAGTGTTTAGTTAAATAGTGAAATATATAAGTGTATTTACATTGATACTTCTCTGTTTCAAAGCACTAAAATGTCAAAATATTCCGATTTGTATTAACTTCAAAAAGTGTATATTGGAAACCAAACTGTGATGACGTCAATAAGATGACGTTAAATATATCATGCTTTCTTTGTTCATTTGTAGCCTGTTGAACATCATCCAATTCAATAAGAAAACATAAAAGCATCAGCAATAGACAACATCATTTTACTGATAATATATTGGTGTTCATGAAATATTTGATTTCGTTCCAAGCCTATAAATGTTATACCAATCTTTAATTTTGAAACAGCTTGTTGCCGTAACAAGGGTTTAGGGGTTCAGATGAACTGTATTTAGATATGTTAAAAAAATGCTAGAGGATCACACATAAATATTTAAGTAATTTTTACACTATAAAACAAAATTTATCAATGAGTGTTGGGTTCTATGTGATGCATTTTACCAATGATTAGACAGGTGAAACGAAACTTGAAAGCAGTAAACCTTTCACAGTTGTATAGTCATGGGTTAGGTTCCTGCTAACTGAAAAACATTTTTAATTCTTGTGGAGGATAAGTGTCTAGAATTGGTCCTTTTCAGGAAGTGTCCATATTATGCAGGAAGTGCTGAAATTGTCAATACGAAATTAGGCACTCAAACAAGTTTTGCTAATTAATATAGTTGGTACAAAATGTACTAGATGTTACTCCTACAAATATTAAGGCCTTTCTGACGCAATGTTTTCGGCGTTCATATATTTCAGGAGCATATTCAACAATACAGAAATGCCATGTTGGTGGAGTGTATCGCTGGAAGGCCGATGCCTTCCTTCCTGAAAATAAATCTGAGTAAATTTGAGTAATAAATAGAGACGACATAATGAGTGATAATTGTAGTGTCATCTTTACTGAAAGGTCCAATCATTTTCACATGAGACACTTTCTTTTATGATCACATCACCCGATGACTATTCTGCCAGGCACTACATTTGTGCGTACGATATCTGTTATTGAACTAGTTGGTGGCCTTCAAACTCGTGGTCGAGATTCAAGTATTCGACCTCGCACTCCCAATAGGCTCGCCTTTATCACTAAGTACTTTTTCTGTCGCCCTTTCGAAGAAAAGGCGATACATAGGGATCGCTTTGTCTGTCGGTCCGTCCGTCGGTCTTTCACAAAAACTTAACATTGGCTATAACTTTGCCATTTTTTAACATTTCTTCGTCAAACTTTCAAATTATACTGCTTATGACAACACAGTCACCATGATGCCAAAGTTTATAGGTCAAGGTCACATTTTATGGAGTTACGCCCCTTTTCAGTCACGAAAACTTAATGTTGGCTATAACTTTGCCATTTCTTAAAATTTTTTATCAATATTTAAACATATATGGCTTGCAACAACACAATACCAACATGTTTTGGTCAAGGTCACATGTCACAGAGTTATGCCCCCTTTTTGGACTTAGATTTTGTCATGAACACTTAATGTTGTGCATTACTTACCTTTTTGTACTTGGATTTTGACATGAAGACTTAACGTTGGCTATAACTTTGCCATTTCTCAATATTTCTTCATGAAACTTTAAAATTATATTGCTTAAGACAACACACTCTTGATGATGACAAGTTGTTTTGGTCAAGATGGGGTCATGCCCCTTTTTGTACTTGCATTTTTCTTCAGACATTGTACTAGAGGGCGACACAAGTGTTCAACTGAACACCCATCTAGTATGAATATTGGATTTTAAGCGTTGTGCTGGTACCGGTTGCCAACCGGACCAACGTACACAGAGGTAGGTTATTTTATGTCTGGGTGATAGAGAACTTAACCACTAGAATACAAGAAACGGTAATACGGAGTATTGAACTTTTTATAATTTTAGTATTTGGACTTTGTGAATTCGTAGTGTTAGGAGTCGGATAAGACGGGTGGGTAATCTCGGTGAGAGTGATCCTATCCCTCGGAATGACAAAGTCTAGTAATTCTAATGTTTCATACATAAACTGAAGAAGAACATCAATATATGAATGTCATTGTCATGTGACAGGCCGACAATTAACACAGATAGCTTTGCCACCAGTAAAATAAAATCAAGAAGCCACATAATGAAAAGCAGGAACAACGATGGTGAAAAGTCGAATCTACGATAAAGAAAAGTCGAAACAAAGATGGTGAAACAACGAAACCACGAAGATGAAATGTTGAAAACACGACATAATACCAAGTTTTGAACATCGTGGTTTCGACTTTTCAAAATCATACTTTCGCGTTTTCGTTGTTTCGAGTTAAAATTTGTGCAGCGATGGCTATTATGGGACGTTTTGCGGACTTTTCTCATCCTTGACTTTTCGACTTCTCCACTAAGATACACTAATGGCTTTAATAATAATATCATTAGGGTTAGAACCCCATATTTACTATCATTAGAACCCCATATATACTATCATTAGGGTAAGTTATCATGTTGGCAACCTTTCACTGTTGTTAGAAAACAGGTAATATTTTCTTGGGGGGGGGGGGGGGTCTACCCTTTCGAGGAAATGTTTTACGCTATGTAATGTATCACGTAATAAATAAAGTTGCGACTCAAGACTCGGTTACATTTTCACAAAGTTGAATACGGAATATTTAATCTAAATGAGTGACTATCACTGTTGTGTTATCGGATAGATTTATACCAACCAAATAAATAAACAAGTTTGCTTATATATAAAGGTATGCAGTATTGAATTGTATGTGTTGTTGCATTAAATTTATGTCCGTTTCTATTTGTTTCGGTGCCGTTTCATGCAAAATGTGATGTACATTGTATTCATCCCTAGGTGGACGTAAGAAATCTTTGATTCAATTATTCGACATAGTCGAATACTTTAGATTTGACCTTCCGTTGGTATGGACGCGTTGCTAACCAACTTCGTTATAAGGTTACCAATCAGAATCTGCAAATTATTGGCTAGGGTTTCGGTCCCGGAATAAGCAGTGTACTGACCGGGAGCCGTCTGAAACACAAAATGAGATTATTTTTATATTACAGTTATTAATAATAAATCAAGTTGCAAAAAAGAGAAAAAAAACAGAACACGCTATGTCAACGTTTCTGGACAGTACGAAGGTCAACTTTTGTATTCAACGAGATGTTGTCCGGGGCCGGATATCTAGCGTCATTGCTTTTCAATAAGAAGTTAAGAAACTCGGGTGACGTTCTTAACGGTTCACGTGTGGAAGATTTAAAATAGATAAAAATCTATATCCACAAAAATATCGTTGTTCTCAAAAGTCACCATAGAGTTAAATTAAAGGCTTCCTAAAATAAATAAGTTTAAACTAAAAGTTTAATAGATTTGATAATTGTGCATCTCACGATAACTCGTATACATAGTTCACGTAGTACAGAGGCCACATAGCTTTAAACCAGACAACATTTAAGCAACTGTATGCTAATGAACGGACTATTTTTCCCAGCATACAGACAGAAAATTTGAAGGAATCCATTATTTAAGAAATGACTGCTTGATGACATTCTTAAATCATTCCAACAATAATTTTCTTTTCTATTAACTACTGAATCCTCAAAAATTATTGCGTCACCTATGTCGACCATCTTTTCTTTTTAAAGATATTACTTGTTTTTGTTATTTCATTGCTCTTTAACAATGACAGCGTTCTTTACAAACACTTTAATAAAAACAAGCACCTATCAAAATCCTCCTTTCTTAGAAATTTAAGAAAACCATATGTCGACGAATTTTAGAGGGAAATGGGCGTCGTTTAAGTAAAAGTTCACTACAGTTGCTACTGCTACTGCCAAATTCACTTTTTATAATTTTGCTTCTGCTGTGCTACTGCCCACTTCACGTTTAATAATTTTGCTACTGCTATTGCTGTGCTACTGCTACTGCCCACTTTACTTTTTATAACTTTGCTACTGCTACTGCTGTGCTACTGCTACTGCCCACTTCACGTTTTATAATTTTGCTACTGCTGTACTACCGCTACTGCCAAATGCACGTTTTTTAATTTTGATAGTGCTGTGCTACTGCCCACTTCACGTTTAATAATTTTGCTACTGCTACTGCTGTGCTACTGCCAAATTAAAGTTTTATAATTTTGCTACTGCTACTGCTGTGCTACTGCCACTACCCACTTCACTTTTTATAATTTTGCTACTGCTACTGCTGTGCTACTGCTACTGCCCACTTTACTTTTAATAATTTTACTACTGCTGTGCTACTGCTACTGCCAATTTCACGTTGTATAATTTTGCTACTGCTGTGCTACTGCTACAACCCACTTCACGTTTAATAATTTTGCTACTGCTGTGCTACAACCCACTTAACGTTTTATAATTTTGCTACTGCTGTGCTACTGCTACTGCCCACTTAACATTTTATAATTTTCCTACTGCTACTGCTGAGCTACTGCTACTGCCCACTTTACTTTTTATAACTGTGCTACTGCTACTGCTGTGCTACTGCTACTGCCCACTTCACTTTTTATAACTGTGCTACTGCCACTGCTGTGCTACTGCTACTGATGTGCTACTGCAACTGCTGTGCTACTGCTACTGCTTTGCTATTATTACTGCTACTGCTGTGCTACTGCTCCTGCTAATTTCATGTTTTATAATTTTGCTACTGCTGTGCTACTGCTACTGCCCACTTCACTTTTTATAATTTTGCTACTGCTGTGCTACTGCTACTGCCCAATTCAGGTTTCATAATTTTGCTACTGTTACTGCTGTGCTACTGCTACTGCCAACTTCGCGTTTGATAATTTTGCTACTGCTACTGCTGTGCTACTGCTACTGCCCACTTCACTTTTTATTATTTTGCGACTGCTACTGCTGTGCTACTGCTACTGCTCTCTTCACTTTTTATATTTTTGCTACTGCTGTGCTACTGCTACTGCCCACTTTACTTTTTATAATTTTACTACTGCTACTGCTGTGCTACTGCTACTGCCCACTTCTCTTTTTATAATTGTGCTACTGCTACTTCTGTGCTACTGCTACTGATGTGCTACTGCTACTGCTGTGCTATTGCTACTGCTTTGCTACTAATACTGCTACTGCTGTGCTACTAATAGTGCCAATTTCACGTTTTATAATTTTGCTACTGCTACTGCTGTGCTACTGCTACTGCCCACTTCACGTTTTATAATTTTGCTACTGCTACTGCTGTGCTACTGCTCCGCCCACTTCACGTTTTATAATTTTGCTACTGCTACTGCTTTGCTACTGCTACTGCCCACTTCACGTTTTATAATTTTGCTACTGCTACTGCTGTACTACTGCTACTGCCAACTTCACTTTTTATAATTTTGCTACTGCTGTGCTACTGCTACTGCCAAATTCACGTTTTCTACTGCTACTGCCCACTTCACGTTTTATAATTTTGCTACTGCTACAGCTGTGCTACTGCTATTGCCCACTTCACGTTTTATAATTTTGCTACTGCTACTGTTGTGCTACTGCTACTGCCCACTTCACGTTTTATAATTTTGCTACTGCTACTGCTGTGCTACTGCTTCTGCCCACTTCACGTTTTATAATTTTGCTACTGCTGTGCTACTGCTTCTGCCCACTTCACGTTTTATAATTTTGCTACTGCTACTGCTGTGCTACTGCTACTGCCCACTTCACGTTTTATAATTTTGCTACTGCTACTGCTGTGCTACTGCTTCTGCCCATTTCACGTTTTATAATTTTGCTACTGCTACTGCTTACTGCTACTGCTAACTTCCTACCGGTTAATTAAAATGGATTTAGAGAGATGATATGATATTTTTACAGTATTACTGTATTAGGTTATCGACCGATATATATTAGGGCATGGAGTGTTATTTTTGCAATTTCAAACATATATCTCAAAACGTTTTTTTTTGTGTGATCATTTTTCACTATTCTTCACCACCAAGAGTAAACGACATTTGAATTGCAATAAGTAACTTTAATAAGTTGTAAGCGTACACCAAGCCGAAACGGAAAATGCTGCACTGCACGCTGGCAATCAGTAAATTGCATAAAACAAGCGATCTCTGTTCTTATTTTAGTCAAATCAATCACATAAAACGCATATTTGAAAGAAATCGTCCTGGGATAAGTATATCGTTTATTGACTGACCTTACTTGAAAGACTGTAAAGTATATTTTGATATGTCAGTTTAAGTCTATACCGTGTTTGACTGTGTTGCCTGTGAGACGCTTAAACACTTCTTAGTCGCCTGACACACCTCGGACCGTTGTTACCTAAAGACGGTATGCGCTGATTTATCCTGTGTATTGTATAAAACGCTGACTGGTACTTCTGTTTGCAACAGAGATGCTATTGAATCAAAGTTATATAAATATTAATTAGCAATTTTATGGCTTTCACAAACTACCTTTGATTAGTTGTCTGTCCAATGTGCATCATACCTCTTCCTTATAAAGTCAAGTTTACAGTAAATTCAACGGCTCAATCAAATTATCAAAGGTTCAAAAGTATTGTTTAGGGGGTCCCGACCCCACCCAGGAACACATAGAATGCACACATGAATATTCTGTGTTCCCGTTAGACTTAAACACATAGCACCAACGGGCAAGTGAAGGAAGATCAACAAGCTTGACCTTGTGACAACAGCAGACTCGTGCAGACATTCAGTTGTTCTGCATAGGGTAAGCATATGCCAAACAATATGAATGCAACCTGATCATTTGCTTATTTACTCGCGTGTAATGCACGACACAAGATTACATGCTGAATGCATTTTTTTAAAGTGAAAATGCATTATCAGGAATCGCTACACTCAGCCTCCCCGCGCAGCCAAAAAGTAGAAAGGACATATATTTATTAGAATATCAATTTCAATTACGACACCACAAACAATTAACAATTAAAGCCTTGAAACGGTCAGTGGAAAACAATTGCCACTGGGGGGTTAAACCAGGTTCTACGGTGCACCAACCTTACACTTGCCTCAACAGGTTCTCATTTGAACAAACAAGTACAGGTTTTTTGGCGGTTTTTTTTGCGGAATAACTCAAACCCGACCATCAACTCAACAATGTTGTGTCACGGTACGAATCAAGTCACTATCTGGGGAGAAGATGTGTAAGCGGACGGATAGCTCGGTCGGGAGAGCACTCGCCCTATAAGCGAGGGGTCCCGGGTTCGATTCCCGGTCTGGGTGCACATTCTTTCTCACCCTGTGACATTTTGCGCCCAACGGGGGACCGTGATAGCTAGCAGGTTCGGCCACCAGCCTGTAATAGCAAATTAAATACAAGTAACTCTCTGGAATTCGAGGACGAATTTCCAAATTTGTGGGGGTGTATGTCACGGTACGAATCTAGTCACTATCTGGGGAGAAGATGTGTAAGCGGACGTAAGGCCAAATGTCACAGGGCGAAAAAGAATGTGCAGCCAGACCGGGACTCGAACCCGGGACCCCTCGCTGACAGGGCGAGTGCTCTCCCGACCGAGCTATCCGTCCGCATACACATCTTCTCCCCAGATAGTGACTAGATTCGTACCGCGACATTTTCCCCCACAACTTGGAAATTAGTCCTCGAATTCCAGAGGGTACTTTCTATACACAATTGCGAGCGTCGTTAGACATACAAGCAATGCTGTCGCGGCCCCACGTCGGGCGCCAAATGTCACAGGGCGAGAAAGAATGTGCAGCCAGACCGGGACTCGAACCCGGGACCCCTCGCTTACAGGGCGTGTGCTCTCCCGACCGAGCTATCCGTCCGCATACACATCTTCTCCCCAGATAGTGACTAGATTCGTACCGCGACAGTTGCATACAAAATCACACAAATATATAAAAATATAAGAAGCTAATAGTATTGTAAAGTAAAAGAGCGGGTAGTCATTAACTTACAGAGACCAGAGCCCCTGAAGTCAGTTCAGCAAGAACACGATGACGGGTATAAAAGAAACAGATCGAGCTTCTAGGTTCTTTTACAAGATTTCCCCACAAACCTTCATAAACTCCTAAACTCCTGCCACCGTCGTGCAACCAAAGAGGTAGGCATAACGATCAACTGTAGATGTAGATCACCATGCATGCACAGCGCTGTAGAATATCATGTTGGTAACCTTTCTGTTAGAATTTACAGATGGTTTTTACTTAATTGACATTGCCTTTATTTTCTTAAGTTTACGAATTAAATCTAAAAACAAACTGATAATAGATTTTATGTTATTCAAAGATCACGTTCATTGAAATCTTTAACATCTTTACAAGCTCTAGAAAAGCGAACAAGCTGTGAGAAAGTATAAACCCTTAAAGATGTTGCACGAGGAGCAAAGCCATATAAAAACGGAAAATTTACTATATCAAAATTTAAAAAAAATCTCTTTTATCATATATTTTAGTAGTGATGTAACCATTTTCAATGGAGAGATTTAGATAAATGAAGTTTGCTTGCTTTTCTAAAGTGTTCGCTTGACTATGTAAGTTTCTTAGAATACATTTTTACTGGTTATAATACTCTTAACAACTTTTCTAAGTATACACTTTTTTCCTCCCGATATTTTTCATATTTGTAAGAACGAAATTTCAACTGTTATACCTATCATATGACAGTTAAGTCTTTATTTTACACTGTTTAGTAATCGACTTCCTTAATGCACATGCATTTCGAAGACTGCAGTATTTCTGAACCAAGGGAACTTTAATTCTGAAGAATATCTGCGACAAGTCCTTTTTCCGTTTGTCCTTCCACACCTTCAAGCAATTAAAATCTGGTTATGGTCTGAACTTGGAAGACGCGTACGAAATGGGCTAGGATTTCCCCAAATGTCGTTCACAACTGCATTACCTTTATGAAATGATGGTGGTCTTACGCGTTCTTGACTGATGTTGTGAATTTGTATTCTGTGGGTGCCGGTATTCTAAATGATTTTTAGCAGTCAGTTGTCTGTCATTTGTAATATTTGTTTTACTAATAAATCAGTTAGTATTTATTGCCTGTTTATTGCAAGTTTCAGAGCAAAAACTCAATTATCAAGTCAGTAATGTCCCGATACGAACGTGTATACTTAAAGTTGTTAAGTGTATATATTTAAAGAATCATCAATGTACTTCGAGGTGTTGTTAAATGCTTTAATAATATCATCTTGATGTTCGATAGAAAGAGATTACATAACAGTATAAAACAGAACAGCAACAAGTGGTGCACAATAAGTTACCATTGGGAGGCCTATTGTTTGTTTATAAAAAGAGGTACCTAATTTAACATAAATGCTATCCAGTAAGAAAGCGAGCGACTCTATTAGATTTTGGCAAGTCCATAAAATAAAATATAATTATCATAAGAACCATCCCCAAAAATGATCTGTGTTCATTGCGAGCGATAAAGGTTTTATTTTATCTTGGAAGCATTTTTAATGTGACTGGTGAGCTTGTCTCTTGTTAAATTATTAAGGAGTGAGATGTACAAAATAGATCAATCATAAGTTGACAAACAGAACGCCTAAATTTTTTTTTGACTTAAGCTTTCTGAGTTTTTCATGGACAAAACAGATTTTTACCAGTGGTTTCAAAGTTTTTTTTCGCAATATCTAATTACATGTTCTTAAAGGCTGTAAGGAAAGATGGTAAGAGTACGGATAATTTAGTTATTTAGCAAGAACTGAGTTGGCGATAAATCTTGGTGGAACATGGAACCTTCGAGTGGTCCCCAAAGAATGGGGTTATATAAACGAGAGATCAATGGGAGGAACTAAACTGAATAGAATTTTACCAGGGAATCCGAGAATATAAAATGATATTGCCTCTACCTGCGAGCGAACCAGCATCGTGACGGCGACAACGCCTAGCCCTGCAATTCCGTCAAAGGGACCAATTGAGCTAACCGGGACAACCCCAAAAAGGTTGATCGGAGAGCCCTGATATACGTTATCATCACTGCATGACATCGGTAACGGGTTATTATACTGAAAACAGTACATACTGTATGTACGGGGAGACTTTTACGGCCGCCACACTGCACAAATAGTGCTACACAATCATGTTTATGTCACCCTAAAATTTACATTATTTTTTAGCCTTAACAGCATGTGTTAAACAAATATGTTTTGAACGTCTTAAATTTCTTTTTGCAAATGACGAATGTTAAAACCAGATCGTGGTGGTAATAAAGCAATGTTTCTTTTAAAGAAGGATATACAAGTGTCAATATTTTAAATATTTGTTGTTTTTTTCCAATAAGAAAGAGCATTAGACTCAGCAAGTTCTCTTTATTGCAAAAAGAGTTTAAAAGCTGCAAATTCAGCAAGACAGGTATTACACTTAATGTCCGGTTGAATTCAATAATTATTTGGGACCTTTGGAAATGTAATTACGGATTCTGTAGTCTAAATATAATAGATAACATTGAGATCCCCTGTAACGATATTTTGAATACGAACAGTCTCATGGTTTTGTTATCAACAATCTGTAAATCACATTTATTATTCGACAAAGATATTTGGCATCAGCCGAGTGGTCTAAGACGCAGTCAATAAAAATTTGAAATGCTGTAGCAACGCTGTTATAGGTTTTAGGTTCGAAAGATGCTTTTTTTACATTTTTAAAAAATACTTATTACACAATACTTAATTCCGCGATAAAATAAATTGAATCAAAATACAGAAAATAGTTTCAAATTACTGCAATGAAACATAAAAAATATATATCTAAAATATATCTCTAAAAGCCGTGTGTCAGTGTGAATCGAACCCGTGCCGAAAAAAAGTAAGCCGATGCCAGGTGGCCGCGTTAACCACTGCGCTATCGAGGTGATGTGATATCAATTTGAAAATAGTACTTTTACGCGTGTTTGCCTTAACCCGTGTTAACATTCCATTAATAACTGTAAACATCGCCAATTTACCTTGGTCAACCAATAATTTTGTTGTAATTGGAAATTGTGCTTTAGCTGGTTTGTTGTATTTATAACAAATAGGGTATTTCAGTATTTTTAAGATAACAGCCGATTTAACATTCTTATCTTTAAAAATAAAAATATATATTCCTTTCTTTACTTGAAAAAAAGAAAATTTCTTCCTTTCTTTACTTGAAAAAAAGAAAATTTCAGCGAAAGTCTTTGATGATCAGATTCCAAGTCAATGTGTGGTCTAAGAACATGCCGAGAGTAACACTGAGGAAGGCTTGCAACTTCGTAAAGTGGAACAATGCCATCAGCATCAGCTTCCTCGTCCAATTTCTGTAAACGTAAAAAGAGCATACCAAACGTGAAAGCTATTGAAATGCACCAGGGGCATAAAGTCTGATTTAGTGAGTGTGGCCAGAAAAAAACTTCAGGTGCACAACTACATAAGTTATGATGATCAACATGCCTGTAAAGTTTCATGATTGGGACTTATACTTTTGGTGTAATGCACGGCACATAGTTACATGCTGAATGCATTATATTGAAATGCATAAGGAATCATTCTTTTGTTTTTATAGGCATGGCCAGAAAAAAACAGGTGCACAACTGCGCATGATGGTCAACATACCTGTAAAGTTTCATTATTGTGACTCACATATTTTTTGAGTTTTGCGCTAGATAAGTTTCGGACGGACGAAGGACGGACGGAAAGGCATGCCTATATGCCCACATCATTCAGAGTGGATGCGAATAAAGCATATTCAAAAAGAATATGACGCAGTATATGCGATGAATATTTAATTAGGGGTTTTTAGAGTTTATGAAGTTTTATATGGATTTTTTTAAAGAACCTAAAATCTCGATCTGTTTCTTTAATCTCTGTCATCGTGTTCTTGCTGATTTGACGTCAACGGCTCTGATCTCATTCACTGCGTTGTTGAGCGTTCACCTTGTTTGCTTGACAATGCAATTAGATTCTTATGATTCATGTTTGTCTGCTTTTGCATGCAACATTGTCTAGTTGATGGGTGGGTTGGAGCTCATTCATCGAGACAATTTGTACTTGTTTGTTCATATTAGAACCTGTTTGGGCAAGTGTGACGTTGGTGCATCCTAACCTGGAGTAAACCCCAGTGCCAATTAGTTTCCACTGACCGTTCCAAGGCGTTAGTTCAGGTCGATCAGGGGGTAGGACGTGGCACTGCATCCGAAGATAGTTAAGTGAGAAAAATGTTGCATTGGAATGAAAATGGCGGTTTAGTGGGCATTTTTAAAAAAAAATAAAACAGATTTATTTTGCGAGGTAAGTGCCTTCATACTGTATTTAATTTAAAGTCCACCTGTTCATTCTGCGACCAGATGCCTAAGGTACCCTCGACACTCTGTTTCAGGAACGCAGGTTTTGTAACAAAAAAGTTATTGAATGTTTTATACAGTAAAGGTAATGTAAACAAGCCAAAATATGGTATTTTAGGCTGATCTTCATACATCTGGGCACTTCCATATTGGGTTTTAGCATTTTATCAAGTCAAAATAACATATTCTTTTTTCTTCTTGGCTCGTCCACAATAAGCAACCCCCACGCTCGAAAGAAAACATGACATGCCATTTTCTGGCATTCGAGGATTGGGACATTCCCTTTTTGGCATTACCTGGATATCTTTACTGAACGTGTTTCTCAGAAAGCACTTGCTTATTCACAGATTTGATTAAAGAACATGATTTGTTTTGTTATGGATATGTTTACGGAATGTGTTTTCATTCAAAACAATACATTTACAAAATTAGCATATGCGCATGGTTGAAAATATGTTGTTTTTTTTTCATAAGATAGAGATTTTTAGTGAGATATTGTCCAAGTTCCGTTGTTTGGCTTAAGTAAAGTTAACAAAATGATCATGATATGACATGGCATTATAACTAGTTATATTGCTGTTTAATAATTAAGTTCGCTTACGATCTGCTTGTTTGAAGAGAAATAGCAAATGTGAAACAAATGGAGGTAACTTTGCAATTAATTGATAGATAAAAATGCATGTCCGGCCGCAATGCAATATGCATCAATATATTGCCTCGTCTCCTGATGTTATACTCTCAAACCGTAAAGGAAAATTTAAAACTATCAACGGCAGCACAGGAAAACATCGTAACTGGTCGTTTAAGAAAAATTGTCATTTTGAGATAGCGTGGAGTAAGGCCAAATTATAACAAATTTGTTGATCAAAACACATGTCAAAATAACTGCTAAAGTAAAACATCAAACTACGTGTGTTATTCCCAAAGCGGTACAATGCTGAAAATTTTGAGGGAGGATATTACGCGCCGGTATACTGGGTGAAATTTTATAAATGTTCAAGTTTATTCATACTAAGCCAGGTGGCTAAAATGTTTCACTGAAACTTCCAAGTGTTCTATATTTAATAATTCCAACATGATATGCAAATCATAAATGGCTAACTTCCAGTCTGTGATTTTGCCACACAAGTGTTGCTCAAATATGCTGACGATTAAATTATTCTGCAAATGGAGGCACCTGCACTCGCGAACTTTGAGATAAACGTTAGAATTGATTCTTCAGATTGCTTAACACGTTTATAACTGCATTTCGAATTGCAATAGGTCACTTCTACAACAGGCAAATGCTTTTAAAAGAAAGTTTAATAACTGTACACATATACTTTACAAAAAATAATTCTACCACGGTGTCATTTTGCGCATGCTCGATGGTGTTGTAAATGTATAAGAAACCGGATATATTGTCGTATTTATTTATGCCTTATACATCATGAATGATATTCCAATTTAATCTGATAATATTCAGATCGTTATTTAATATATAAGAAACATAAACAAGAAAATAAACATACTTCGTCATAAAATCTGTGAATAGGAAAATGCTTTATGAGAAACCCGTTCAGTAAAGATAGCCAGGTAATGCCAAAAAGGGAATGTCCCAATCCTCGAATGTCAGAAAATGGCATGTCCTGTTTTCTTTGAGCGTGGGGGTTTGCTTATTGTGGACGAGCCAAGAAGAAAAAAGAATATGTTATTTTGACTTGTTAAAATGCTAAAACCCAATATAGAAATGCCCAGATGTCTGAAGATCAGCCTAAAATACCATATTTTGGCTTGTATACATTACCTTTACTGTATAAAACCGTCAATAACTTTTTTGTTACAAAACCTGCGTTCCTGAAACAAAGTGTTGAGGGTACCTTACGCATCTGGTCGCAGAATGCACAGGTGGACTTTAAATTAAATACAGTATGAAGGCACTTACCTCGCAAAATAAATCCGTTTTATTTAAAAAATGCCCACTAAACCGCCATTTTCATCCCAATGCAACATTTTCCTCGCTTAACTATCTTCGGATGCATTGCCACGTCCTACCCCCTGTGTATGTGTTTAAATCGTAAAATCGCTGCTTACCGTGAATGAACGGTATTTGTTTATACATTGATGTTCGTTGACAATGTCTAACTACATAGACACACTTCAGATCAGTCACAATCAAACATTGTTTAAGTATACTATAGGTTGACCAAGCTAAATTGGCGGTGATTACAATTATTAGTAGAATGTCAACACGGGTTAAGGCAAACCTACACGTTAAAAGTACTATTTTGCCAATTTATAACACATCGCCTCGATAACATATTGGTTTACGCGTCCGACTGGCATAGGCCTAACTTTTTTTCGACACAGGTTCGATTCACACATACACACACCTTTTAAGGAAATATTTTAGATTTATATTGTTCAAGTTTTATTGCAGTTAATTTAAAAGTATTGTATGTATTTTGCTTTAGTTTATTTTTAGCGGAAATAGTTATTGTGTAAAAAATAAATAAAATAAAACAAACATGTTTCGAACCTACAACCTATCACAGCGTTGCTACCATTGCATTTCAAATTGACTGCGTCTTAGACCACTCGGCTTATGGGACAACTTTTGGTAGCTTTGCAATTTGTATTAATCAACGATTAAAATATAAATTCATTGTTTTCATGTAACAATAATGTAAACACGCCAATGTAAACATTGCCAAATTACCTCTGTCCAACAATAGTGATTTACTGTCGAAAGCTCTACGCCATAGTCATATCATGGTGTGTTTTAGACCCAGATCATTAGATATTTGTTAAAAGTTCGTTTGATCTGTGCTATAATCAAATTATAGGCATTTATCTTCAGAAGTTATTGGCATTTCAGAATAGACAACGAGAAATGACACAAGCTAAATCAAAATGCAGGATACGTTCCACTGGCTAAAACTTATTGAACTAAATCCGCCTTTTCCTTTCATAAAAATGAATATTTATTTATGTAAGAAATTGAAACTTTGACCGGTAAATAACCTACATGATATTCAGCGAATCGTAACAACATTTAATGAAGATTTATTAAGATAGATTTAATAATTGCTGTCTACTTCTTCTTCTTTTTCTTCCTCTCAATTTTAATCTTCTTACCATTATTTTATTAAAATAATAATTTTAAGTCTTAAGTTAACGAATACTCGTGTGTAAAGTGTAATCGTTTTAATATATATATAATCTCCCGTTCTTTATATGAGCAATCAATGGGCCGTATCCTTAACTTTTTGTTTTTAATTTTGTTTTGTTTTTTTCATTTGGGCTCTGGTGTGTTAGGTAGGATTCGCATTCTGAGATCTACTGCCAAAATACTAGTATTTTTGTTACTTCCGATAATTGTTGGTTCGTTTTAGGCAATACGATTATTTGAAATCAGGACCATGAGCTTCTCTTTTTTGGAATGTTTTTTTAACGAAGCTTCGATGATCAACGTTAAACGCAAACTATCAGACTCCGTACTTTTTATATGTGTTTTTGATAATGGTAACTTGAATTTTCCTCGTTTTTCCAGCTTGATGGGAATTTTTATTGTCGCTGGATGAACCATTACGAAACTCGCATATACCTTATTACTATTTAATAAAACTATTTTGTTTATAATTTTATATGTGACGAGGGGCAATTGAAATATTTCGTGGGCTGTAATGGAAACCATATTTCTGGCCACGCCACCACTCTCGCTGAAGTCAGATCTAACAAAACGTTAGCGTAGAGGTTTTCATGAGATGACTTTAATCAAATTGTTCACGCCACCTACCTCAGAGTTAAACACAACTCTGCACAATTTAACAGTCCATAATATACTATATTTTTAATTTAGCGATGTTTTTTCTTTGTTAGATGATTTGGAAACAGCGTGTTCGAAAACCGTTGCATCTTACCTACACTAGGTATGATACTGGGGTTCTGTACCACCGTTCATAATGTCATACTCAGCTAGTTATGGGTTTTTTAATGAATGATCGCACAGAGATATAATCTTAATGTTCGTTTTTACGTTAGTTTTTGATGTAAACATATGAAAAATGGATTTGCATTGAAACAGAAGTCATACGAATTCGCTTGATGTTTTTTGAAGAATTTTCTTTTCATTTGTTTTGGCAAAAGAAGGTCGAAATGGGTTTTTGTAGATTGGCTATCAGTGTGTGCTAATGTAAGTTTTTTCAAACTGTTTGGATGGAAAAACAGGATATTAGCCTGTTAATGAGATACAAGGTTAGATATCTCGCAGGAAAAATATTTGATGTATAATTATAATTGCTTCTTAATCGTGTATATGTATTTATGAAGAAAAAACATTTCCTATCTGATATGTTTTATAAATTTTTGAATAAAATAAAAATTTAGATAGAAAATTATTGAATTATTAAAATTCCTTTTATTTGGATTTAAAAATACTGTAAACTCTATTTATCACGTAGAATTTAGATAAAAAGATGAACAAATTGCGGTTTTAGCAAGACGGTCTATTTACACATTTTGTCGCCGTGATATTTGAGCTATATTCAAATTTTATTGCAGTAGGTCCGGCACGTATCGCATACCGTTCATACCGTTCCGTACTCCGTACTTTAGGATCTGTAGCAAGTCGATAGACGACGTCATTGATAACGTCCAGACGGGCTGGACTAGTTGTAGAGAAATCCAGAATTATGCCAGATAAATCTTGTCGGGATTTGACATCACGACAAAGATGCATTTTCCATTTATCCGTGTCTTCATTTCCAGAAAAATCCCATTACCTCCGTGTCTTCATTTTAAAAAAAAAATATAAAATATAAAAAAAACTGTATAGATCTTTGTTTACATGTTAATTTAATTAAGAAGATGAATTATTTGTGGCTTTAGCAATCTAAACACTTGGTCTGTTAAAACTGGTCGCCGTGATATCCGAGCTTCATTTAATTTTTTCATTGTAAAATAACTGAATGAAAAATACAGAATTATGCCAAATAATATCTTTGACAGCAAAATAAGATGCATTTTCCATTGCCTCTGTCTTCTTTTCCAAAATAAAAAAACACACATTTGTACACCAGTATTGTACTGTTCCTGATATGGCCCCAAAATTATAAAACTGAGAATGGAAACCAGTCTCAAATCTCAAGGATCTGACTAGTCGCCATTTCAGCCAAGCAGATGCTTGAGATTTGGGACTGGTTTCAAATCTCAGTTTTATCATCTTCAGCAATGTTCACATCACTAGTTTGGTTCCCAGTGTACTATTCATAACGCAGTGTCATATGGATAGGTAATTCAGACTTTTCACATCACTTTTCTGGTTCCCAGCGTACTCACTGTACTAGTCATAACGCAGTGTGAAATGGACAGGTAATCCAGACTATTCGCATTACTGGGCTTCTAACTTCCCTTGACTGGTTTAATGACAGTTGACCTTGTTGGATTAGTATGACTGACTGCCCTGCTACTGATCCTGTCTGAAGAGTCCTCTCTTACATATTGCGTCAAAATTTAACCTGATATTTTCTTGTAATTAGATAATTCTTTGATAAACTTGAGTTTCTTCCCTTTAATAACATAAATTTTCATTTGAACAATCGTTTGTAAAATATACTTCAGGACTTTTCTAATATAATGTTTTTATGTCACAACCCATGTCTATCGCATTTACATGTCTTGCCTTTTAAACTATTTTAATCTTGATTTTCCAAAGTAATTTCTAATGAAAATTGCATCTGTCATAAATATTCCCATTTATTTCACATTAAAATACCGCCAAAGAGAACTCCGATATACAAATGCATTTATTTGATACTATTTGGTTAAAAACCTCATTACTTAGGAAATTGTTTAATTAAATACAGTTTTCGTAGGTTGCTCTAGGTGATATTGCGCCAAAACATAAATGCGTTTTCTTTTCAACATAATGTTATTGCTTATTTGTTGTTGTTTTTTTTACTTTTCTAGATGACGAATAAAGGATGAACGTATTCAAACGTCTAAAAAATAGCAACATATCTTTAAAATATGCAAATAAAAGCCCAAGCAGACAAGAGCGGTCGGTATCATAAAGCGGAGATAGCCGAAGTAGCCGATTGTGTGAACGGAATGGAACGGAACGGGATGGAACATAACAGAGCTGAGCAAGACAATACAGAACAACAAACTAAGGATAAGAAAACTAGAATGTGTCCTCGGACACTGATGCCCCCACTGCTACAACAGTTCTAATAAACAAAGGGCCATAACTCTGGTAAAAATGACCGTAGGAAAAAATCTTTTCTTCACGATCATGTACACATCCTGCTTGATCATCTGTGCAAATTTGAAAGAAATCCCTAAGATAGTTAATGAGGAGTTGATGTCACAAGATTTAATTAGTGAAATTAACTAAGGGCCATAACTCTGGTGAAAACGTTCGCAGGAAAAAATCCTTTCTTTACAATCATCTACACATCATCGGTGCAAGTTTGAAAGAAGTTGATGCCACAAGATTTGGGAACGTACGGACTGACGGACGTACGTACGTACGGACGGACGGACGAGTGCAACTCTATATGCCTCCCACTTTGTTGGGGCATAAAAATGAAAAGGAGATAACACCAATACGAAAAGACTTCAAACGTAAACTGTTATATTTCAGGGAGGAAAAGCTTAACGTTTCCAGAATATACAAGTAAAAATGAAATAATTTGGAAAACCATGTCATCGATATGTCATGTGATTATAGACCACTAATACAAATCCCACAGTCTCTCAGAATTGTTTTTTATCAATTATATGAATTTACTGATTGGTCAAGCCCCAAAAATCCTTTATTTATAAATAATACCAACATAGATACAATAAAATCTGAGTTTTACCATAGCAGGACCAAAGAAACTTTTCGTAGAACGGAATCCTTTTCAATGTATGTAGAACTTTTAGCTACAGTCTTTCAAAATACTAAACTATTTTTAAAGCTGGAAGTTGCCAATAAAATTAACAATTGAATGATCAAATTGATCATCTTATCTTCTAAAGCTTTCATTTCCTCAAGTGTTATACCATTTTTTGTCGCCTGCAATTGCACGTGGACTCAAATGTGATCCTATGGTCCGGTGGCGTCGTCGTCTGCGTTGTCGTCGTCCGGAAGTCTCCAAACTTAAAAATGAAACTTTATGATTAATTGAACTTTGAAAGTATTTATCCTATTTACTTAATACTCGGAATATATCATCTGCATGAACAAAGCCATCTGTGACAACAAGAATCATAACTCCTGTTTCATGATTGTTTTAGTTATGCTCCTTTCAAACGACTTTAATAATTATGGAACATTATGTTGCCTATAACATTAAAAGTCCTAGTCCTAAGATAATAAAATTAAATCTGGATAACTTTCTCAACTATCAAGCATCTGTTTGGCTAAAGTTGAGACTGGTCTCCAATTTTAGTTTTGTGATCTTACTCTCCTTTTTACTTTTTTGAACAATTGACCACCGCGATACAGAGACCGCCTGACCCCGCCCTGACACATTCAACCTGTTTATTTACTTAAGGTATCGCAACATTGCAAATGGCGAAGACAGGCTAAAATTTCAAAAAATGAATTTTGGGGTAAATACTTATTGCCACCTAGATTTTAGTAAATAAATGGATTTAGCTATGGATGTAGTAAATGTTTGCAAGCTCAGTTTAGTCTAATTCATGTTCTAATTACCCAGCACATACTAAAACAAAAGAAAAACCATTTGCATGAGAACTCTGAAATTCATGAACAATATACCAAAGCAACTCATACCTGAAATAAGTATATGCTGGTCTACAATGTTTAGTGCCAATGCGTCAAAATAATGTTAGGGGTTTCAAGAAATTCAAGGAAAACTTACTTCCTACTTTCACTTTCACTTTCACTTTGAACCAGGAAGTAAGATTTCCTTGAATTTCTTGAAAACCCTAAGATTATTTTGACGAATTGGCACTAAACATTGTAGACCAGCATATACTTATTTCAGGTATGAGTTGCTTTGGTATATTGTTCATGAATTTCAGAGTTCTCATGCAAACGGTTTTTCTTTTGTTTTAGTATGTGCTTGGTAATTAGAAAATGAATTAGACTAAATTGAGCTTGCAAACATTTACAACATCCATAGCTAAATACATTTCTTTACTAAAATCTAGGTGGCAATAAGTATTTCCCCCAAAATTCATTTTTGAAATTTTAGCCTGTCTTCGCCATTTGCAATGTTTGCGACCTCTTAAACACTTTTGCAAAGTTCCAAAGGATTTTACTGCAGAACGGTTTCGCTGTAAATTTTGTTAAATCTTGGTTGCCGATGTCATGCTTTCCTTCCTTGTATGAGGGGGATATGTTTTTCTTCCATGTTTTCTATGGGCCTAATCCAAGCTAATCCAAGCTAATCCAAGCTGTTTCTGACAATAGTTTGTAAGCGTTGCTTCCCCTGAACCATTGTGAAAGTTATGTTTGTTTAAAAACATGGACTTAAAATATTTTAAACAACAACAACAACAACAAACAACCCCGAAATGAATCCACATATTTGTGTTGCATGTGCAACAAGACACGTATACTAAGATTCTGATACTAACATTATACAAATATTTAAAACATTTATGGCTGCTTAATCTTAGTAAGACAACACAATTATTTTTCTAACGGCAGCACGAGTCAACAAACCGGTCATACTGCATGATTTATAATCGGGTTTATAGAACAAATATGCTTATACTTTGCTTTTACTTTAGACATTATAAATATGATTATAGAATGCGGACAAGATAGGTGATGCAAGTCACACCTGGAGTGTTTTTCAAAATGGTAACAAACGATCAGACGCTTTTCTAAAAATGAACAGTGAATGTCTTATGAATTTCTTTAGAGTTTTGAGCAATGATGTATAAAAAACACATTAATAACTTTGACATAGTAATGTTCCTTAATGGCAAGAGTTTACAAAGGCGGTTTTGAAATACAAACAATATGATACCAGTTAATTTAAAACTAATATACTGAAGTTCATTCATTTAAGCTCGCAAAATATTTTCCGATTTTTCTTTTAATTCACAAATCTATCTTTTCAACAAAGGCATACATTAATAGTACAACGAAATTTCTGATTCAAATGTAAAATAAAACGAATAGTACTAACATCATCAAGAGAAAATAATTATTTTCTTTCAGACCTGAGTCATGATTTTGACAGAATTGTGAATGTTTTGTAATACGAGTTAGGATTTCGAGATACAAAGAAAAATATGATATTCTACTTGAGATTGGTCTCCTTAGTTTTGACATAATCATATTAAGCAATCGTATCAACTCGGCGATCTCCGGCAAGCTTCGGATATACACGTAGAATCACCGAAGCGTGATCCGAGTGCATATTAAGATGACAAAGATACCGGTAGCGGTAAAAATGGCGGGAACTTTTACAGCAACAGCTTATCCAGTCTCAAATTTCAGTATTTTTATTGGTTGAGATTATCGCTTCTGCAAAAGGAGAACTTGATATTATTTCATATTTTAATCTCCCGACCTTACAGTTGTTTTGTGTTAATTAAGTTATGTGAATGAAAAAGGCAGATATTTGAACATTAAAGGAATTTAAGAATTTCTTTAGGGCCTGTATTTTGAATTATATTATGCGACGAATATCTTAATATTTTATATATGTTCAATTGTTTTTAAATTAAAATACGTATTGTTCTTGCTGATTTGACACTGGGGAATTGGTCTCGGTAAGGTTTTTGAGTTACCCACCTTTTTGCTTGACAATGCTACATATGTTTTATATGTTTCTCACTTATTTGTGTGCTATTTTGTGTGGTTGGAGCTAATTCACAAAGACAACTTGATTATGTTTGTTCATATGAGAACATGTTTGGCAAGTTTGAGGATTGTACACCCTAGAACCTGGTTAAACCCCTAGTAGCACCTACTTGTTTTGCCACAGACTGTTCCAGGACGGTACACCCTAAGGTTCTGTTTGTGTGTATTTGGTTTTCTGTATAAAATCATGCTCTTCTCTTCTTTTTGGCTGCCTGGGGTGCATATCTTAATAGAAGATAATAATCCAATGATGACAGGAAATCCTAAGGATTTTGGTGAAAGGGGTGAGAGTAGAATAAAAGGAAATATATTGGAGCATATTATTTTAATAACCCTGATACTGTTAACTATGGTTAACTGATGCTTAAACACTGACTCCTTCATCAGAAAGTGATATTGTTACTGCATACACTCTACATATTAGAATATTCAGGTGTAGGTTATAAAACTGTGATTGGAAACCGGCCTCAAATCTCAAGCATCTGATTGGCTGAATTATCGACTGGTCGCCATTTCAGCCAATTAGATGATTGAGATTTGAGACTGGTTTTCATTCTCAGTTGTTTAACCTTGAGACAAGGATTAGATTTGAGACAAAAACAAGATAAAATACATACAATGAATCGGTTGCCTAAAAAGTGCAAAAAATATAATTTTAAAGCAAGATTTATAGCCAACTCCTGTTCTTGCACAGCTAGTAAACTATACATGTTTTAACATATTTTTGAAACCAACTGCAAAATTATCTATTTTGGTCTATTAAAAAATCGAGGGATATTTTTAAGAAGCTTATAATATTAACTAACATAAGGTATTCTCTGTCAACCTAGGAATTTCTGTCTCGTTGAAAATACGTTTACAAAAGAATATGAATATGACATACAAATGAACAGAAGGAAGTTCGAAAGCTACCGAACAGAACACGGCAAAAAGCAAAATATCGTAGGCTCGGCTTGACTGAGTCTGTTGATAAGTAATAATGGAATTTTATATTACTGTCCACGCCGCATTGCCCCGGAATGAGCGCAATGCAATAGTTTAATTATATTTTATTGCTTATAATAACAGTTCTCTAGTACAGTATCGTTTTAATAGTTTAACATTGAAAATTTGGAACAATTAATTTGTTTTACAGAATATTACAATAAATAAGCAAACGGGTTGGGCTACAAGTTTTTCCAACATTAGCAGACAGCCCGTCCCTTTGTATCACTAGGCCTATTAATATGAAACAAATATGGTACAACATTATCATTATTCTAACATAATCAAATATTGCCTAGAGATAATGACGAACAAAATAATTGTTTTATGAGAATTAACAATTCGTAACATTATAAAAACAAAAAAGAAAACTTAAGGAAAACGTAAATTTAGATTTAAAAAAGAGAAAGAAACAAAAGATTTAAGGCGCCATCACAAGCCAAGCCGACGACCCTACACACCCCCAAATCCCAATCCTGCCATAAATAAAAAAATCAAAATTTCACAGTGGACATATAATAGATCTAATTATTATGCTGTAAACTTACTGCCAATGTATTGTTAAATGCTAATAATGCATATAAAAATGTTTATATTACACAATTTAATTCCAATGGCTCATCAGCATTGGAAGCGGGCGATTACAAATCGTTACCTTCAAGAACATTGAGACTCGGTCAAGATCATCAACATTTAGAGCTCAGGGTATTTAAACAAGAGATAGGCACAGGGGGTCCAACGTATTTGGTTTTTGCGGAAAAGTAAGTGGGGGACATGTTCTGTGCGGAACAAAATGGCGGAATATTTCGTCATTTTGTGCATTTCTGGAGGTATTTTGACCTTGAAAGTAGGTTTATATCACTGTTATTGTAATATAAATACGCCCACCCGGAGGCGAGACGTGTGAGCTCCACTAGGGTTTTAACCTATGTTTCTAGAGGCCTTAACAAAACAGTTATCGAATGTATAAACTGAAAGATTGTTTGTTTACAAAGTGAAAATAGAAAATTGCGTGACTTAAACTGTGTTTTTAGTCAAAATATACCGTTCTGGGACCTATTTTAGCTAAGTTATTATCGAGTTTTTGCATATATTTCTTCAAGAAGACTTTTGCACTTTACATGGGTACTTTATAGCCAATTTGTTTATGTTCAAACACCTTTAATGTTTGAGGTGGAAGTGGTAACCATTGTTTTGTTCGGTGCAGAATCTGTTTAACACGCTCACATGCGTTAACGTATGTGTAAGTAAGACACGAGCTGATAACAAATGTAAATAATGAAAACAAAAGCCAATTTGTACAATGTTACTTTTGACCCAAATAGTACTTGTTCTTGCTGATTTTACTCCAGGAGCTCTGGTCTCGGTAAGATCATTGAGTACCCGCCCTTTGGCTTTGCAATGCTATTAAATTCTTATGTTTTATATGTTTGTGTGCTTTTGCATGCAACATTGTTGAGCCAATAAGTGGGTTGGAGTTGTTTCACCAAGACAACTTGTATTTGTTTTGTGATATGAGAACCTGTTGGGGCAAGTGTGATGTTGGTGCACTCTAGAACCTGGTTTAAACCCCCAGTGGCAATTTCATTTGCCACTGACCGTTCCAAGGCGGTAACCCCTCGGGTTCTCATTTTTGTTAATTGTTAGTGGTGTCTCTTTTGAAACTGATCATTTTATTAACCATGCTCTCTCCCTCTCTTCTTCTTGACTGTGTGGGGAGGCTGTTTTTTCTGAATGTGGCGATTCCTGATATGCATATTTCACCTTTTTATAAATTATTTCAACATAACGAGTCAAGTAAACAATCATCATTTGTGGAAGTCTGTCAGCTTCGCATACAGTGTACCATTAATTTGAAATCGTCATTCAAGGGGTTAGAAACCGTGCATTTACTATTCTACTTGTGTTAATTCTGAAATGCATCTCCAGGTACCCAGATACCTGTGGGTAACTGACGTTCAGATACCCCGATATAAATTCTTTCTTGTTCGGCGTGTCTTGAATTGTCCATTTTGTGCCCCTCTTCTCATAATGCAAATGAGACTTCTTCTTATATCTTGGCATTGTGAATTGTTTCGATCTAAAGTAGGTACAGAGATGTGTGTAACAACGCCATGACCATTTACATATATATTTATAGGTGCGCCTGTATTTTATTTTTTTGATAAACTACTAGTACTAGAGTACTATACTGTTACTAAAAAGTAATAATATAATGAACACGTATCAAGAGGTAGAATAATATACACGTGTCTGTGATAGGTAATTTTGCATAACAAATACGCGAAACGTTCGTATTTGGGTAACAAATTGGCTTTTGTTTTGATTATTAACATTTGTAGCAGCTCGTGTCTTACTTACACTTATATTAACGCATATGAGTGTGTTTTTCAGATTCTGCACCGAACAAAAAATGCTTACCACTTCAACGGCAAACATTAAAGGTGTTTGAACATAAACAAATCGACCATAAAAAGGTGAAATATGCATATCAGGAATCGCCACATTCAGAAAAAACAGCCTCCCCACACAGTCAAGAAGAAGAGAGGGGGAGAGAGCATGGTTAATAAAATAATCAGTTTCAAAAAAGACACCACTAACAATAAACAAAAATGAGAACCCGAGGGGTTACCGCCTTGGAACGGTCAGTGGCAAATCAAATTGCCACTGGGGGTTTAAACCAGGTTCTAGGGTGCACCAACCTCACACTTGCCCCAACAGGTTCTCATATCACAAAACAAGCACAAGTTGTCTTGGTGAAAAGACTCCAACCCACTTATCTGCTTAACAATGTTGCATGCAAAAGCACACAAACATATAAAACATAAGAAGCTAAGAGCATTGCAAAGCCGAAAGGGGTACTCAATGATCTTACCGAGACCAGAGCTCCTGGAGTAAAATCAGCAAGAACACGATGACAGGGATAAAAGAAACAAATCGAGTTTCTAGGTTCTTTTAAGAAAAGATTTCCCCAATAACCTTCATAAACTCTTAAACCCCTGCCACCGTCGTGCAACCAAAGAGGTAAGCATAATGATCAACTGTAGAAGGGTTAATCACCAGGCCTGCAGAGCGCTGTAAAATATCATGTTGGTAACCTTTCTTTTTAAATTTACAGATGGTTTTTACGAATAACCGGGAGAAATTAACACTGTCTTTAATCTTTTTAAGTTTATAAATTAAATCTCCATAAAAAACTGGTTGTGAAATACCTTGTTGCAAAAGTGATTTTAAACTGCATTTGTATTTATGAATTAAATCTGGGTATCGGCGATAAAACTTGCAAAAGGTTTTCCTTAATTTGTGATACCGATAACCTTGTTTTAAGACGTGTAAAGTACCTATGTAAAGAACAAAAGCCGTCGTGAAGAAATATATGCAAAAACTCGATAATAACTTAAGCTAAAATAGGTCCCAGAACGGTATATTTTGACTAAAAACACAGTTTTAAGTCACGCAATTTTCTATTTTCACTTTGTAAACAAACAATCTTTCAGTTTATACATTCAATAACTTTTTTGTTAAAGTCTCTAGAAACATAGGTTAAAAAACCCAATGGAGCTTACACGTCTGGCCTCTGGGTAGGCGTATTTATATTACGATAACAGTAATAATAATAATAATAATAATAATAATAATAATAATAATAATAATAATAATGATAATAATAATAATAATAATAATAATAATAATAAATTCTTTATTTTTAGAGGATAACATATTTGGCATAGCCATTCTTACATATGGTCCTCTTAAACACAAGTACAAATAGTTACAAATTTACATTCATTCATACATACATACATTCTCATAATATAATTGAAAGAAAGAAAAAAAAACAATAAAAAAGAAAAAAAGAAAAAAAATACAATTAAAATTTCAAGAACAATATGAAAAAGATGAAAGCAGACAAATTTAAATGAATAATTTTAACAATAGCAATTATAACAAAAGATTCATTACCCAAACATTTTAACATTTATACATAATTAAACTGTAATTGTCTTGACAATGCACTACATATTATCAAATAAGAATTTTTTTGACATGTTTTTTAAATGATTTTACTGATTTACTGCATGTTTTTACAATCAGGGGAAGAGAGTTCCATAACTTTGGAGCAACAACTGAAAATGATTTACTGTATAATAGAGTGTTAAATTTTGGAAGTAATAGATTCCCATTTGAAATAGATCTTAATTGCCTGTCATTGCTATATGTTAGTTCTTTAAACATCGAAGTTATATACACTGGAGCTAAGTTATGTTATGCTTTGTAGGTTAGTAAAAGAATATGGTATTTGATACGACATCGGATTGGCAGCCAACTTAAATTTTTAAACATGATTGATGAAGGCGTAGTACTTAAGCCCTGTTTTAAGAATAATTCGCGCTGCTCGTTTTTGTAGTTTTTCGATTTGAAAAATATTGGATGAGTTTGTTCCGCCCCAAACCAAACAACCTATACAGTGATATAAACTTATACAGTAATATAAACCCAAACCGTGATATAAACCTACTTACCAGGTCAAAACAACTCCAGAAATGCACAAAATAACGAAATATTCAGCCATTATATTCCGCACAGAACATGTCCCTCACTTACTTTTCCGCAAAAACCAAATATGTGGGACCCCCTGTAGGCAGTTGTATACAATCATTTTAAAAGATGCTGTTCCGAATTTGTGTATGATCCTGGTGTATAATCAAACATCGGCCTTGAAGATCGTAGCCTTGTTTGTGCGGTATATTTCTGAAATATAGGAATGTATATAATATATATCATATATTGTCCCTTGTTGTGTGTATGTATAAATAAAGAAAGTAACAAGTTAGTGGCGATGTTTTGATCCAATAATAGTAATACATAAAATATAAAGTTATTTTGCTGTAGATATTTTTCTGTTTCAGGCCTCATTGTTTGTTAAACCCCATGCATTCAACTTCTAAAATGTCAAATTACCATTGCTTTTATACAATTGGTTTATTTTAAACATAATAATATCAATTAGTGTTATATACCGTAAGTATTTGGACACCCTAAATATTGGGACACCCTTATTTTTCACGAAAATAATTATTTTTTGCATCCCAAAATATTGGGACACTTATAGGATCAGTACTTCTTGGTGTCTCAAAGTTTTGGCACTTATTTTAATTTTATATTTTACATAATAGTACACTATTTTTGCGTTTTTTTTTTAGAACTCAATAAAAAGATTCAAAAACTACTAAAAAGGTTGCGAAACAAGGCGAGAATAAAGCTATATGCATTTCTGAATAAAGTAAAAATTCAAAAAATTATCGCATAAACAGAAAACGTTACTGTATGCCTGAGCAGGACGTTTAAAACTTCTTTTGAAAGGCGCTACATTCATCCTCTGGGGTAGTTTTCCTATTTATGAAAAAGCTTTATTTGATTTTGTAAATTCCAACAAATTTTATTACCTATCAAGATCTAACCGATAACAAGTTAAACCAGACTAGTTGATTTTTACATTAATTTAAGCATTATTTTTACAGGCGTGAACTATTTGTGGAGCTTTAATACGAGCTATTTAAGTTTATATTTTGCAAGTGCTGTGATTTGAGGACGTGATTTTAGTGTCCGGAGATTGTATTTCGAATGATCAAAATAATCCAAGTTTCCTCTGAGAAAATGGCAACATATATGTTTTTTCCGATTTAAACGAGTATTTTGTGCGAAATTAGTATCGTATTTGTGGTCCAAAATTTATAATTTTTGTTCAGTTTTAAATCAAAGCATTAATTGTGTGGCTTGTTGAATTATATTTAAGATATTAAACTAGATTCTACATAAATTTCTTTTCTAAAACATTGCAAGTAAAAAATTTATCCGAGTCTAAAAAGGAAATATATGCATATCAGGAATCGCCACACTCACAAAACACAGCCTCCCCACGCAGCGAAAAAGAAGAGAGGAAGAGAAAGAGAGAGAGAGAGAGAGAGAGAGAGAGAGAGAGAGAGAGAGAGAGAGAGAGAGAGAGAGAGAGAGAGAGAAGGGGAATGAGAGAGCATGCTTGTTATAAGTATTTCAATTCAAAAAGTATGCCACAAACAATTTACGAAAAAGAGAACCTTTGGGGATACCGCCTTGGAACGATCAGTGGCAAAACAAATTGCCAATATATCAACACTAAGAATCTTTTTTTTTTGTTTAAAAATATCTATTGTAAAATGTGTTTAAGTTTTGAATTTAAACATTGATAAAATGGACAAAGATTCGCAATTATTATAAAATAGAAAAGATCTACTCATTGTCGGATAAACGGTATTTAGCCATCCAAGGTAGATATTCAAAAGTTACCTCCCCTTTCGTATATTGGTATACTGTTACTTACCTTGCCAGGAACGCTGGCTGGTCAGAAACATATATTTATGTCAAATCACAATATATAAATTAAGATGTAAGTTCCCGTTTTCGTTGAATCAGTTAACATTAATTATAGCAACCAAACTGAGCGTGGGAAACATTTAAAAGTTATTTAGTTGCAGATTATGGAAGGTTGTAAATCGTGTAATAATCATATTGTAATACTGCTGATACTGAGTTGCATGGCACCGATTTCAGAGACTTTGTTATTGTCACCCAGTGCACCAGTTCTTACAACATGTAATATGGGTATTACAACATTACAGAACAAGAACAGAGATTGGCATCAAAGGGGAACTGTGAATACTGTTTGAAAAGGTGATGTGCCTTTTGCTAACATAATTTATACTTATGAATGTTGGGCCAGACTAACTTATTTGACATCAATGTACACAATTTATGCAGAAAATTGGGCAAGAAAGACAGGTGCAGATGGGATAAACACTTTTAATTTTACTTTCCTTGCAGCAGAAATGAAGTACTGATAAGTCATATCATTATTAATTTCCCTTAAATAACATTATAATACATCATCATTAAAGATCAGAGCACAGTCTCTGATTGGTTGGCATATTTACAGCAAAAAATATGATCACATGATAGTTTGTAGACTGCTTCAATCATAGTTACCCAGAATGCAGCTCTAAGTATGAAAACCAGTCTGTAAGATTGCTGTTAAACTTGATAATATTCAAGAGCAATTATCTTAATGGCCATTTAGCAAAGTCTATTATCTTTTGTGAGTTAATGTTGATTACAGATACAATAACATTACTGAGGCACATGGGGTGAATATTTTCTTCCTGTTATATTTTGTTACCTGCAACAAATTGTGATTTGTTTACCAGCAGCAGACTGCTAGCTGATAACCAATCAAAGCTTTTCACAGGTACCAAGGTATGTCTGAATATGCTGGTGTACTTCAGGGTTTTCTTGTTTTCTTTCCATAAATATGTGACTTGCAAGCAGATCAGGGCTGAGAATGGAGACCAGTCTCAAATCTCTAGTATCTGATTGGCTGGAACCAGTTCTGAAAACGCTTTCTTTACAAAGAGCACTGTGACTTTTAAAATGATTTAATAGTTGATAATGGGCATAAATGCCAATTAAAAAACTCCTTTTCCAAAATTTTGGTAAAAAATTTCCAGATAAAAGAGATTAAAAATATATTTTTAATTGTAATTGCTTGAAACCAAAATCACTAAAATGTGTTTTAAAATGCTGCAACTTACTTTTTTGGTACTGGTTTAAGCTTGTTAATAAAAAAATCTGATTTTGGTATGTTTCAGTTATATTATATTTCCCAATTTCAGTTAAAATACAGAATAAAAATTCCAAATGTTTTAGGAAATGGGTCATGCTCCAAATTTGTTAGAAAGGCACTGGAATAAATGTATTATTGACATCATCAAATGTGCCCAGTTGCAGTGTAGAGGGTAACAAAACCAAATGTTAATCATTTATGTTTTGGGACACAGATTTATGATAAATTGAATTGTTAAGCACACATAATAATTAATAATGCAGTTTTCATGGAACAAACATGTATCTAATCAAACTATTATAAAATCAGTGTTGCATACAATTATGTGATTATCTTGAAATCCAAGCTATCAAATCTTTAACCCACTATCCTACCAATTGAAAATTAAAAGTATTCATGTCTTCAATTTATGACACTTGGCTGAAATTTAATTTTGATTTTCTTTCCCTCCAAATTAGGCAAATGATGGCAAAAGCAGGTTGTTATGTAATATTGTGCAGATGTGTGTAACTCGTGCCCCTTATGTACCCTCCCAAGCTGTTTTATATATAAAGAGAATAAATATTTTGGTAGATTCACTTCTACTAATGGCCATTAGCATAATGACTAGCAAAATTATCAAGCCATAAATTTAGAATGTTAGCTGTTGAGGTCTTTGAAATATAAATATCAAGTTAACCCATATTACATTTTATTTGAAACATTATGCAAGGCACTGCATATGATGAGAAAAAGTGGTATTTATTATCCTTAATGAATAATATGGAACATTTTGTCATCCTTTGTAACTGTTTTGTAATAAGTTTGTATGGCAAAATAATTGTTTATATTTATTTTCCTCATCAGGAAATACATTAATTTTATTGATTAGCAAACAAACACAAGCACTGTAATAATACAGTAATTCCTTTAGAAAGCTTTTAAATAAGGGCTGATAAAATAATATTAGTCATGTGTAACCACTGTAGATCGAGATCAACATCAATGCAATCTGATCAGGATCTACATTTGTCTATTTAGGATTCATTGGGATATTTTTACTAAAAAGCAAATAGTGTAGATCATGATCAGACAGATGTTTAGGCTGATCTCTGTCTACATTGGTCAACCATATTTATGAAGAAAAGGGTTTATGGGCCAAACTTCTGTCATGGACACTTTATTTTAAAGATGTCTTAGCCCCATTTTTGGGGTGTTCATAGAGAACAGATAGATCTAGAGTAAACTTTACAGTTCGGCAGGTTGATCTGGAGCCAAAGGCAACCTGATCCATTTTAAACTTTAATCCATATCTAAGGGTTTCTTTGCATGTGCGAACAGTATGGATCCAGATCAAATGGCAGGAAGGATCTACAGAAATAATCTGATGAATAAAAAGCTAACAGTGTAGATCCTGAATAGACAGCACAGATGTGCCTGCTGATCTGGCTCCAAGGTTATAAAACTAAGCTTGGAAACCATTCTCAAATCTCAAGCATCTGATGGCCATTTCAGCCAATCAGATGCTTGAGATTTGAGAATGTTTTCCATTCTCAGTTTTATAACCTTGGGATCTGGATCCACACAATTTGCCCATGAATAAAAGACATATCCCATGGAGTAAAACACCATTTTAAGGGAGAACATTATTTTAATCAAAGGGCTATCAAATTCAAGACCCATCCTTCAAAGTGCATGTTAATGCAATTTTGTGCGTCAGCACCCATTAATTTCTCATCCTTAGTCTTGCATATTAGCAAAGAGCATTTAAAACATATTAATATTATTATTATTGATATTTTCTTAAGCATAGTTATTTAAAACCCATTGGGTAAATGTCTTTTGATAATACAAAAAACATTAACTTATGCAAACATTCTTGCTTTTGATATTCAAAATCCTATTTGTTGCTTAGCTAATGTTCGGGAAGGTGAAAAACAGTCTGTAACATTTTTGTGGATTATTATTTTCAGCATTTTCATTTTGTATTTGGCCAGATTCAGCTTTCAAAAACTTGCAGTTCATTAATATGCCCATCCAATCAAATTTTCATTTTTATAACTCAATAATCGTGTTTACAATGTTGGATTTCTTTATGTTAAATCAATCAATCAATCAATCAATCAATCAATCAAGTGATTATACCCATTTCAAATAAATGTCTCTCAGCAGGTGTCAATGAGTGCCCTATGGTAGCTGTAGAAATCTGCCCTTACTTCATTTCAATGGTAGTTACAGGTTTCAGTTAACTCCCTTGATGGTAATATGCTGATTTCAAACCATGCAGAATGTCAGTCATTATGGATGACTGTATATAGGCAAACTTGAACTATCCTTTTGGTGGATATTGACGGTATTGGCCAAGTGTCTGTCTCAGGCATGGTTGCTGTATTTGCATGGCTTGAGGTTATCTATACATTTCTTAATGATCTACTTTATTTTTGAAAAGTCCTATGAATCTTTCAAATGCATTTCATAGTTATTCCCCTTTTCATCACTTTTTAAATTTTTATGCAGATTGTCTTTTATCTTCAACATTATTAAGGTGATTGACATTTAACTTGTCCCCAATCATAATCAACTTCACTTTTCATTAATATTGTTCTATTACTCTTTCAAAGAAATTTTCACACATATGTACTCTGTTTTTCCATGAAACATTTTTTAACGTGTTACACAGGAAACGTTTTTATATGTTGATCACATTCCTCAAGACATTGATAAGGAACTATCTTTCATCATAACTAACTTATTTCAAACAAGGCCTATAACTCTATAATCCTTTTGACTTAGATTTTTATGTTGATAATTTTACTTTTTTTTACAAATATATTAAGAGATTTAATAATTAGATTTTGTATTTGATCTCCATCTTCATAACAAATCTTTTATCTATTCAAAAAAACATACCCTTTATTTTAACTAAAACTGTTTGATATATTTACCCTTTCCTCCTTAGATACACCTTTATTTCGTGGGCGAACAGTTTAGATCCAGATCAGCCAGCACATCCATGCCATCTGATCAGGATCTAAACTGTTCGCTTTTTGATTCATAAGGTTATTTCTAACAAAATTGTGACCAGTGCAGATCCTGATCAAATGTGCCGGCTGATCTGGATCTACACTGGACGCACATGCGTAAAATGGGTATATATGGAGGAAACAATTAAGGGATAGACTCTATACTTAAAACTCTGTTACCTCCTTGATCATAGACTTGGGAATATTTTTCATGACGAAAAACAAGGATATCTTAAGACATGGCCTAATAATTTCTTTCTCTTGAATTTTGCAGGAACAAGGTTTCTGAAGCAGAAGATGCCAGATTTAGAGAGATTTTTTATCAAAATGAAAAATGAGACCGTTAATGGGCCTAGGGTGTATCGAGAATAGGTAATGGCTTTTGCACATGTCTGTACCAGAATAGGTTCAAGTTTTTGTGAAGGGTTTACTTATGATATTCTTTTTGTTTTGGGGGGATTATGATGCAAACTAGTATGTTCAACTTACAGTGGTGACTGTGGGGGATGGGGGGAGGGATGTAAAGTGATGGGGTTTGCCAGCCTACAAGTTCTGGTCCCACAGTTATAAAACAGAGATCGGAAACCAGAAAAAGGATCTTTCTATTGGTCACATCTGAGACTGCTCTCAATTTCAACCAATCAGATTGTAGAGATAGAGACTGATCTTTGTTGTAAGTTTTTTGACCTTGGAAGTTTGATTCCATTGCATAATTGCTTATCAAACATTTCTGAAATGTGCTCTGATTAATTCTGAATTATTTAAAATTTTCAGGGAAACAATATTAATTGGTCTTTAACAATCATTAAATTTGAAATTGTTAAAGTTTAAACTTTTTTGTTAGTTTGTTTATGTTTAAACGCGAATAATACTTAACTAATATTTTCTCACTATATTAAGATATTTAAAAAGACATTCCTTGCAATAAAAAAGTAGAATTATTTATTTTTTGCAGAAGATTGATTAATCCTATTAATTACTTGCCAAAATAGGTAAGTTGCATGTAAAAGATGAGTTAGTTACAAATCAAAAACTTCTGTTGGTCAGGGTTTTTTTCACTGCCTGGGGAAGCTGCCATGACTATCATTTGGGGGAACAGCATGATTTTGCCTGTTTTCTTTTGCTCGATCCCTTTCCTCCATAAATACGCATTTTTAGGCATGTGCAGCCAGTGTAGATCCAGATCAGCCGGCACATCAGTGCCTTCTGATAGGATCTGCACTGGTCACATTTTAGTCAGATATAACCTAAATAATCAAAAAGCGAACAGTTTAGATCCTGATCAGAAGGCACAGATGTGCCGGCTTATCTGGATATAAACTGTTTGCCCCCTTCAATAACAGCGTGTTTATGGAGGAAAGGGCTTTATAAACTAGTTTAGCGCATATGTGAACAGTGTAGTTCCCAATCATCTGGTGCCTGATCAGGATCTACACTGTTTGTTTCTTGGGTCAGTAATAATCTAATAACAAAAAGCGTACCTTGTAGATCCTGATCAGAATGTACAGCTGTTCTTGGTGATCAGGGCTGAAGGTTATAAAACTGAGCTTGGAAACCAGTCTCAAATCTCAAGCATCTGATTGGCTGAAATGGCGACTGGTCGCCATTTCAGACAATCAGATGCTTGAGATTTGAGACTGGTTTCCATGCTCAGCTTTATAACCTTGGGCACTGTTCTAGTCTTTTTGCCCATGGATGACTGGTGTATCCCATGAAGTGAAGGGTTAAATAGCTTAGGTAAAGTAAAACGTTGAGGAAAACTGCAGGATTTAAAAGAAAATTTGGGTGACTAAGGTGTTTGCAAAATGGGCTCGGCTAAAAAAAGGGGAAAAGAAAGCTGGTAGTTAAACTGGGATTTCTGGGATTTGTCCAGTTAGCTACATTGTTAGAAGGCTTGTTGGTAGAGTGCAAGACTTCAATTCTTATGGTGGATGGTTTGATTTCTTCATCAGTCTTCCACTGATTTGACAAAAGACATTCTGACCACATTTTGCTTGAGGTGAGTCTGTATAATTATGTACTGGTGCTGGTTAAAAACAAGAAACATGTTTAACCCTTTCCTCCATATATACGCATTTTTATGGATGTGCGACCAGTGTAGATCCAGATCAGCCTGCACATCCGTGCTGTCTGATCAGGATCTGCACTGGCTGCATTTTGGTCAGAAATAACCTAATGAATCAAAAAGCGAATAGTTTAGATCCTTATCAGACGGCATGGATGTGCCGGCTGATCTGGATCAAACTGTTCGCCCATGCAATTAAGGTGTTTCTTTGGAGGAAGGGTTAACTGACAATCAATTAATTTCTGAAAGACAGACACCCATGGGATCATCCACAGAAATACTGGTGTACTTCTGTACTACAGTATCTGTGTTCCTGGCACTAAGATCATTCAGGTGAGATTTTTAACTAGCTTAAGATTGGTCTGGTTGGACTCTAGGCTTATCAGTCAGCCACTTAGGATTGGATTCTTATATCCCGACCATTTAAGCATTCAGTTGTGGAAGATGGTTGCCAGGAATTGCACTACATTGCATGTCGAGTCTTTCCACCAAGGCATTCAGGATGTCATGTGCGTCGTTGTATGTTGTGCATTATTATGTTAATGTCTGATAATAAACAGGTTTGAACCTGAACACAATGCTTACAGTTATTTTTTGACCCTCACACTGAACAAAAATGTCTTATAGTCCAAAATTTTGGTAGCTTGATTTGTTTTTGTTGAGCTCATACAGGTCTCAGAACTGTTTGACAGTAAGCTAGACCCCTGACACTGGAATCTGGCCATAGTTTTATCCATACAGGACTTGCTATGCCAAAGATATTTTCAAATAATGTCATTGTTGTTTTTTCTTGACAGGCTTCTACAGGAGGCTGAAACATATTGCAGATTGGCTGTAAAACCAGCAATACTCCCTCACAGAGTAAGAAGATAAAGAGATAAAAGAAAAATAACTATTTACATCAAATTGAAACAGGTAAGAATTAATAATAGGGTGCAGAACAAATCCACCAAAACCCACTAAATATTTGCACAACCTTCTGATTTTTTTAGAAAATTATTACATAACCTAGTTTATTTTATCAATCTGTCTGGTTAGCCAATTTTGATACTGTCTTATCAATTACTTGTATGATATTTACCAATTACATCTAATCATGGCTTCAAATTAAACTAATTTGAGTTAGGTACTTGATGGTACATTGTTTTCATTCCCTTGTCATGTTTTGACAGCTTCTATTTGAAATGGTTAAAGAACTTAACAAGTATATCATTCCTGTGAAGAGAAATAAAAAGACAGCTAATCTGATGCAATTTGACACAGCACTTACAAGTTGCTGAAAGTTAAACTGACAGAAAATCCAGTTTTGTTTTTATACACTTTTCTGAACTCTTTACTTGTGGAGGAAAGGAAATCAGACTGGGAAAATGAAGACAGATTGTCGGGCCTAGGTTTCTTGTGGTGTAATTTAGACTGGTGTTTTCATTAAAGGTGTCTGGTCATGGATTTTGGGATGAAATATCAAAATCAATAACTTAAATTGTAAAAGACCTGTAAACAAAATAAATGTGACATAATATTTACACAGTCGACATACAGAATGAATATATACTGAGCAAAAATTGAAACTTACAAGTTTTTAATTCCAATTGATGCTTTATTTTATCTCTCATTTAATTTGTGGTATTAGCACATGTCTGGACATTAGATAAAGCAGGAAAATGTAATTTTTTCCACTTGGGTCATTATTATCTCCTCTTTTAACATAAAAGTCTCAAACAGATTATTAGACTGTCAAATTTAAAAGTTCATGGCATGTACAGACGGAAAAACACAATCTTAAGTCCACTGATGCAAAGAAATAAGATGCAGTAACTTAAATATCAGTTTTTGCAAATTACCTCCCTTTTAATTAAAGAAAGAACAAAATCCAACGCTTAATTTTCCACAACCACATAATTTTTTTAAATTTTTTTTTACCAATAGATACTGAACTGACAACTTCCAAGATAAACATATTGGTGATTATATTCCTCCAGATATTTGAATTCACTGCATCATTAATGTAATAAGAGTTTTCCATGTTATTTTGTGAAGTTTTCATTTCAACTCAGGATATTTAAAGCCAGAGTTGTTAAAGTGTTACTAATGCAGTAAAATTCACTAACAACATATCCTAAAATGTACCAAATAATCTAGTATTTCGGTGAAATTCACTTTAGTTCACTCGTTTATATTACATTGTAGTATAATTAAAAATAACCACTTCAGAAGACATTGGAGTATAATTCTTACCTGAATTGTGAATATTGTGAAATGTAGGTTAAAAATGAAACTGTTTGAACATTAAATATTTGTCTGATTATCTGTCACATCTTTGTATATTTCGAGTTGTTCTAATCTAAATCAGTTTAAAATACTTTGCATAGCATTCGCATCTCTGTTGTAACTAAGTATGCTACAAGTCTTTTAGAATGCATTCAGTAAGATTCTTCGGATACATTTTGTGTCACCTGCAACAGCAGGTAGACACATTCATAGGAATCCATTAGTCCATTGTCAGCATCAGCGGAGTTGCTGTGTCGATGGTTGCAGTGCCAGCATCATCTGGAAATTTGCCTTTAATATAAAAATTAATGTGTGACACATGATCTGTTTAACACCAATTCTAGTTCATGTAGGTTTCAGTTAGGTGTAGACTCTAGTAAATGTTCACCAAAACTATCAAAATTACTGTTCTTTGTGGATCCAAGATTGCCACCAAAGCAATAATGAGTCTCCATTGCAGTGAGGACTATAGGTTATCCATATGCCCAGCCACAAAAAACTTGATTCTGCAATAGCGCAAGAAGTACTAGAGATTATGTCATGAAACATGGTATATGTTGACATAGCAATGTGAAAATTATGTATGACCTTTTTCACCAGAGGTTTGACCTGTTCAAGGCTCTGATACTAAAAATAGAAAAAAATGATCCTGCAATAACTCTTCTGAAGATCTTTTTATGAAACTTGGTATAGATTTGAATGGCAATGTGAAAATGGTGTACAACATTTTATTTTTTACCAGAGGTCAGAGGTCATGTGACTTACAAAAAAATTTAAAAAAAGTTGTGCAATAACTCAAGAAGTACTCAAGGTCTTTTTGGGATACTTGGTATACACTTGAATGGCAATTGAAAATAATGTGCAAAATTTTATTGTTCACCAGAAGTCAAAGGCAAAGGTCAAATGACTGTTACTAGAAATAGTAGAAACTTAATCATGTGATAACTCAAAAGATACTCAAGACCTTTCGCTAGTTGTAATGTTAACAGCAATGTGAGAATTATACACACTCTTATTTGTTCACCATAGGTCAAATCAAAGGTTAAAGAAATACAAAAAAAATGTGGTAACTCAAGAAGTAATCAATCTTTGTATAAACAGAACTGTGAGAATTGATCATGACCTTTCATTGTTCTCCAGAGGTCAATGATCAGGAGACTGTTAATAAAAATAGAAAAAACTCAAAACATACACAAGATGTTTTGAATAGTCAGACAAATTATTGATAGTGATTTTCACCATTAGGGGGCTCTTGTATTGCAGGCAATACTCTGATTGCCTTGTTCCTGCAGTTATGAAACCTTTGGTCATGCTTTTACAAAATATTGTAGCATCATTCCTATCTGAAGTCAGTGGCGGATCCAGGGGGGGTTCGGGGGGTTCGTCCTAATTTTCCCGATTTTTTGTCCCGGGTGGTTCGAGATTCGAAGTTTGTGGATACCAATCAGTATGAATGATTTCCAGAAAGAAATGGACAACAAGTTGGATGCAAAATTGCTTCATTTGATGACAAAAATGCGGCCGTTGTCTTGAGTGTCAAAACAAGGACTTCACGTATATTATTCTAACCTGTGTATTGCCAATAAACAACTTCGCACCCCTGCACACTTGCCACTATATGCGACCAATCTGCTTAAAACAACAAAGTAGTCAATTGTTTATCAATGGAAAACTTAGTATTGCATGTTTCTTGCGTACCCCAATCTATCGTCACGGGCATTTAATAAATCTCAGGACCTTTTGCGACTTAATAAAATTCGCAGTTAGAGTCTGCGGTATTAAATGTAACATTCATTCAGATGCTTATAATTGCAATGCAAGAATGAAATGAAGTTTGAATAAAATATTATACATGTATACTATTTTTGATAACACGTCCGGCGGCAAATCATCAAAGATCATTATGTTTTTTTAATCCATCCATACACAGTGTTTACTTTACTTATACAGCAAATCCATCACTTAACTTGACTATGGACTTGGCACATTAACGTTCATTAATTTGTTTTATGCAAATTGATTCAAAAGATAATTATATTTTTGTCCAGAAGGAAACCGAAAGTATCTCTCAGCTAATTTTCTCTCTAAAACCCAACCCACCACAAAACAGTTATTAGTGCATCTAAAATGTCTTCAACATTTTCCGACTGGCGAAAGTATTGAAGGAGTAGTTCAAAACCTGATACAAATTCCCACAAAATACCTCAGAATGCAGGACTTGGCATATCAATTTTCAAAATTTTCCGGGGCAGCAGGCCCGCGGACCCCCTAGATTAGTTAGGCCTCTTAAAGTTCATTGGGGCTTCTTACAAACATTAATTATTGAGAACCCTGGAAGTGTCCGAAGGACTGATGTTTTAGCTCAGTTACAAATTGGTGTTGTTAACAATACGACTCGATGAGTTGAACCCCCCTTGCTGAAATCCTGGATCCGCCCCTGTGAAGTAGCACCATTCCTATCTGAACTATCAGTTTCAACAAAACTTTATATATGAAGACCTTATTAGCAGAGATAATATCAGCATGGCATCAAGTGACAGTTAGTGTTTACTGAGTTACAGCCTTTTTAATCAGCTACATTTAAACACCATTTCCTGTGTCTAAGAAATACCGTGGAGAGAATTTGTTTGTTTCACCAGTATCTTGTTAAGTACTCAAAGAGCAAACGGACTTTAATTTAAGTAACTATTACTAAAGTCATACACAATCTATCAGTAGATTAGAACTAAAATCTACTGTTCATTACTTAAAATGCAGTTTAAGCTTAGTGCAATTTTTTAAGAAAATTATTTGAATTATCTCCACTAATGCCCTTATTGTTGAAATTTGTTGCTTCGGTCAGCAATTCAAATATTCCTACATCAATTTCATACTGGAAAATTGTGGGCAGATTCTTTAAATGCTACAAAACAGGCAAACCCAATAAACATTACTGACACTTTACATTATTAACCATGTAAAATAAAAGTTTTCATGACTTATTGTTTGTATTAAGCTATGTTTTTAGGAAGAAGTACATCTAATGCATTGTAATGGCTTTTTGTTACACACAGATTGATGTGGTGTGAAACATGGCTATAAATTACAATGATTAAAGAAAACTGTCAAATTTCACATCATGTTAGGACAATAGACTTTTCCGTTCTTGATTAGTGGATATATTTATGAAATTGATGTTCCTCTTTATGTAACATGATAATGCACTTATAGACATTAAACAACAGAGCTGTAAGTTATTTGGCTTGAACCTTTAACTTAGTAAAAAGGTGATTATTTGTACAGCACAAAACATGCATTTACAGTAACTGTTAAACATTATTCTTGTTTTGATTTTTTTTTTATTAGCAAAACTTGAAAAATGAAAATGAATTGCTGCCAAACATTTTTTGACATTTGAGTAGTTTGAAGTTAATCATTCTGGAAAGTGTAATTTTGTTGAAAGACATACTAAAACTTTTTTCCATGATGTTACTGAGTTAATTTTACAAATAAAAGAATTATTATCATGGATACCTTATTATTACCATTGTTTTTGTGATATTTATGTCTCCTCAAATTATTACATCTCTCTAAAACTTGTCAACTGAAAGCCAGAATGAGTCTCTGTTTGCATAGACGAAACAAAAATACCATTGGTGCATGCATAAATATATAATAACAAATTTTTAAATTCCATTTGGCACTTTTGTCAAAAAATGGCAGCACACCATCTTTATCCGTTCACTCCATATAATAAAAATACAGGTTTTGTTTAAAGTGAAGCAGTTATGATTCATTTTACCAGTAAGCCATGTCCTGCAGAAAGTGTGACAACATTACTTGAAAACTTGAAAAACAAAAATAAGTCTCAAAGAAATAATAATTTTATCCATTATTATGTTATATTATGTAATGTATTGTATTGTGTTTTTTTTGTTTTATTTTATTTTATTATTATTTTTATTTTTTTTTATTTTATTTTTATTTTATTTTATTTTATTAAATTTGTATTTTATTGACTGGTTGAGAGATTGGAGACTGGTTTACATGCTCACTTTTATAACCTTCAGTGCCCAAGGTTATAAAACTGAGCATGGAAACCAGTCTCAAATCTCAAGCATCTGATTGGCTGAAAAGGCGACCAGTCGCCATTTCAAGCAATCAGATGCTTGAGATTTGAGACTGGTTTCCATGCTCAGCTTTATAACCTTCAGCCCAGCACTGTCCACAATATCCACAAAAATCAATACCCAACAAATATGAATGAATTATGTTTTCACAGTATATGTAAGTTTTATGTTATTGTGTTGTTTTTTAAAATTCAGTTAATTTAATTTGAAGGAAATTGACTCAAATAACATAATTATTAATTATTACCTTTTTTCCTCTGTGACACTCTGTGTGAAGATTAGGAGCTGGATGGGAAGGGCACATACAACCATTTAACTCTAGTGAAATCAATTTAACATTTGATGTGAAATATATCAAACTGACACCAGATAGTTAGTATAAACCTGAAAAGTCTTGATTTTTCACAGGACTTGCAGACAATTTTTACAAAGTATTGTTATTACTGTTGACATTGATTGATGAAATAATTTGTGATATGAAACAGTTTCTCATTTTTAAAAATGCCAATACTCCATTCAGATTTTTGTCTCCATGTTTTCTATGGACCTTCGCCCTTTTTGGGGTGTTAATAAGGGTCATAAGATGGTTTGATTTATAACCTAATCACATTGTTGTGTTGAAGTTCTCACAGAGTATGTGTAAGGTCAAATTTAATTCTTGTTAGTGTTATATTTTATATCAATCATTATTAAATTGGAGATCGACCAGAGTTTGAGTTTTTGGGAAAAAAGCATTTGTGATCATTAACTCTTAACTCCATAGACACACCTTTATGGCGAGGGTGAACAGTTTATATCCAGATCAGCCAGTGCATCCGTGCCATCTGATCAGGATCTAAACTGTTCCCTTTTTGATTTGTTAGGTTATCTCTTTCCAAAATGCGACCAGTGCAGATCCTGATCAGATGGCATGGATGTGCCGGCTGATCTGGATCTACACTGGTCGCACATGTGTAAAAAGGCATATATTTTTGGAGGAAAGGTTAAAAGCTGCCTGGTCACAGATTAGGGTAGAATACTTCAATGTCTCATTTGTGGTTAATATTATATCTACCACTGTATCATGCTTATAATTGACTGAAAAACAGCAATTTACAATCAATTTTTTTACTAATCAGTACATTTAGGATCTGTTTTGAGTAAATTTTACTGTGTTAGTAATGCTATAAATACTTTGGTTTTAAATGGGAATTTTAAAAAATATATATATATGATTGTAAAGAGCTGCATATAAACAATAGCTGTCAGAGAAGACAGCACGCTGACTGTTCGATTCATTTGAAATAAATGCAATTTTAAATTAAAAGAACAAAAAAAAAAATAAGGCCAAAAATTCATGTGCAAACAGGAATAATATTAAGGTATTGCGCCTTTCACCATTGCTTTGCCATAGACAAAGAAGAAAAATTTAAAAATCTCTCAATCGGCACAATGCACTTCCATCAAACTTTGCACAAATAAATGCTAATTGTATGATTATTTTGCATACGTTAAGAAAAGTTAGAACAGTAGAGAAAAATAGTTAGACCGTGAACAGTGATAAAATAAAATTGTGTGCACAAGTTTATTATACTTAATTAAAAAAATCTCACCACATTGTTAAGTTAGAATCGGGAGGGGGATATTGTTGTGGTGTTGTCCGTTTGTCCATCCATCCATCTGTCCAAATTTTGTTTCAATACTATTACTCTGCAACTACTGGATGGATTTAAACAAAACTTTGTGAGAACCATCAGTACCAAGAGAAGATGCCCATATCATCATCTTGTTTTGGTCAGATCCTATAACACATAGTTATGTCCCTTGAAAACTTATGCAGTATGCATATAGAGCAGTTTTCATTTCCATGGTATTTTTCTGCAACTACTGGATGGATTTCAACGCACTTGTGGGAACCATCAATACCAAGAGGAGATGTGCATATCATCATCTTGTTCCAATTGGACCCTTTAACACAGAGTAATGGCCCTGCATGCATATAGAGCAGTAATTTTTTCCACCCTATTTCTCTGCAACTACTGGATGGATTTTAAGGAAACTTTGTGGGAACCATCAATACTGATAGGAGGAGATGCACATACATTGTCTTGTTCTGGTCAGAATGTTAAACACAGAGTTGGCCCTTTATAAGTTATGCATTATGCACATATAGCAGTATTCATTTCTGCGCTGTTCCTCTGCAACTGCTGGATGGATTTCAATGAAATTAGCGGGAACCATCAATACCAAGAGGGGATGCTCATATTGTTGTCTTTTTCTGGTCAGATTCTTTAACACAGAGTTATGGCCCTTGATAAGGTATGCATTATGCATATACAGTATTGTGCATTGGATGCATATTTTCCCAACTGAATACATGTATGTCAACTGTGTTATAATCTGGCATACTCTGCATCTCCTGTACAAACAAAACAACATAATGGGTGTATCAGATGTTCCAGCATCCTGAACAGTTCATTAAAGTCCCTGTTTGATTAATTGCTGATGAACAGGTGATCTGGTTCTATGTGAGAAAATTAATGCTGTGCTCAGCACTTTAAGGGATAACATGGCTGAAGATTATAAAACTGAGAATGGAAACCAGTCTCAAATCTCAAGCATCTGATTGGCTGAAATGGCAACCAGTTGCCGTTTCAGCCAATCAGATACTTGAGAATTGAAACTGGTTTCCATTCTCAGTTTTGTAATCTTGAGGCCAGGCTGTTCCTAGAACTGAATGACCTAGGTATGTTTGAACAGAAATTCTTCGTCTTCATCAGTCATCAGCGTAAAATACAGTCTTCTGCCTTTTAAATATTCACACACAATAAAGTAATAATTATCTTCCCATAAGTCATCTCTTTCTTTTTATCTACATTTTTCTGCAACCTGTAAAAAGTTAGAAAAAAGGTGAATCATGTCATAAAGTTTTCAATACGTATTTTTGTTCACACCCTTAACAAATGATTATAGAATGTTTGTGCAGAGGAGTGGTGATTGACAACGCTGACTTTCTATGTATCTATTGTCTACTCTGCTGATTGGGTAGTAGTTTTGTGCCGATTTCTTCCACAACAGGTTTTCCCATTTGATGTTGCTGTTTATTGAATTCTTAGTCGATAGGTAAAAGTATTGATATATCTATCTATTTGTGTGGCCATTTGGAATGTGTTCAAACCACAGAAAATTATCAAAACTTTTCCTAATCTGCCAATATTTGAAAAACTGTTATTTGTATCAGTAAGAAAATTATTTAGTTTTTATGGTTATATTTCCAATGAAAGTTTAGTACTGTTCTCTTGAGACTTTAGGGTTTCATGGCCTTTTAGCAGCTTTTTTTGTGTGTGTGAATGTTGATGTACCTTTGCAGATTTTGTTTTGGGTGGTCTTACTGAGAGATGAGGACTGGAATTTATGTTTAAAAACTTAAGGAACATTAAAAAATTGTTAACTTACTTCATTTGTTAACTTAATTTCAAATTTTGATTTTGTATCCAAATAAGTAATACATGAATGTTTTGAGTACGGAAGAGCTCTGCTAAATTACTATCCCATATATTGCAAAATCCATTCAATATCGTGAAATCCGATTAATATATTAAATGCTTGCATAGAGTTCTTCTTAAAATATCTGCTGTTTTCTATTCTCTCCCTTTCTTTCCAGCAAGACCCATAATTATTGCCATCTGCGTATTGGCATGGGGATACAGGAATGGTCTTCATTTGCCCGTCCGTCTGTCTGTCCATCCTTCTGTCCGTCCGTGCACATTTCATGTCCGGTCAGTAACTTTTCAACTCCTAGAAGAAATTTCATGAAACTTAAGCCAAATGTTCTCCCCCTCAAGACAATGTGCAGAACCCATGTTCCATCATGGCCGGCTCAAGGTCAATTATCACCAGTGTTGTTTGAAGATTTGAACCATGTATTTCATGTCCGGTTCATATCTTCTGAACCCCTCAAAAGGAATTTAATGAAACCCTTGTCAAATGTTCAACCCATCAAGACATTTATTATGAGCAGAACCCATGTTCCAACCTGGATGGCTGAAGGTCAACGTCACCAGTGGTGTTTCAAGATTTGAACCATGTACATTGTGTCCCGTCAATATCATCTGAGCCCCTGGAAAAAAAGTAAAATATGCATATCAGGAATCGCCACACTCACAAAACACAGCCTCCTCACGCAGGGAAAGAAGAAAGAGAGAGAGCATATTGATATAAGTATGTCAATTCAAATAGGACGCCACAAACAATTAACAAAAAAGAGAACCTTTGGGGATACTGCCTTGGAACGGTCAGTGGCAAAACAAATTGCCACTGGGGGTTTAAACCAGGTTCTAGAGTGCACCAACCGCACACTTGCCCCAACAGGTTCTCATATTAACAAACAAGTACAAGTTGACTCTAACTCACCCATCAGCTAAACAATGTTGCATGCAAAAGCACACAAACATATAAATCATAAGAAAGTAATAGCATTGCAAAGCCAAATGGGCGAGTACTCGATGATCTTACAGAGACCAGAGCCCCTGGAGTCAAATTAGCAAGAAAAGGATGACAGGGATAAAAGAAAAAAATCGAGCCTTTATGTTCTTTTAAGGAAAGATTTCCCCATAAGCCTTTATAAACTCTCAAAGGAAGGAATTTTATAAAAACCTGAATCAAATATTAACCTTATTGAGGTCATATGCAGAACCTACATATATGTTTCCAATGTCCTGGTTCAAGGCCAAGGTCACAAGTGGGTGTGAAAGGTTTAAGCTAAGTATTTTCTGTCCACTTCATAACTTTTAAATGCCTTGAATGAATTTCATGAAACTTTGGTCAAATGTTCACCTCATTGAGACAATGTGCACAGCTTATGTGTCAACTGTGCTGCTTAAGGTCAAGGTAACAAGTGAAGGTCAAAGGTTAATGGTATATATGTATACTCAGATAATTTCCTAACATGGACTGTCACATTAAATAAGGGTAAGCTCAGTGTTGAAAAGTTTTATATAAAAAATAAAACAAATTTTCACTTTACATTTCCTTTAAAGCATCCATTATATAACCTTTTCAACATTCCATCATGCGGCAGGGGATATTGCTGTCCTCCAGACTGCCTTTTGATTTATAATTACAGTGATGTCCCTTTTAAATACAAACACCATAAAATATCATTGGTTTGGCTTAGGACCATGACTCTTCTGTAAATATTTGAACAAGTTTACCTCTAAGATCTAAGAACTGTGTCATGTTTTTTGCAATAGAAAAGTTAGAAGGGAATAATTTTGGAGTTCAAAATTAAAAGTTCGCACTGCATCTTGCATTGAAAGCTTAAATTTTTATGTCTTTCCAGTTTAAAATGTCGACGTTTATTCTCACAGTTTTCTCCCTTTCCAAGTCAGTTGTATAACTTATAATATTAGTGAGCAATTTAAATTTATGTCACAGGGAATGTATAAATGAAGAAAAAGGTAAGATTCTTACTAAATTATAGAGGTAAAGATAGAAATAATAATCCAGCCGGACACTGTTGCTTGTGGTTTGGTAAAAATTGTATCTCTAGTCAAACAAACACTATGCACAGTCAATGGGCAAGCTCATTGTTTGCTAGATTGGTTTGACCAAAGACAAACAGGGGAGACTGATCTAATCTTGAAACTTAACTTGAGAACAGATTACTTATATTATTTTTAGCAACCCCACTTCAGAAATGCATAAAATATGAATACAGCTGAACACAGCTTGTTATAGAAGCACCAACATGTCTCATAATGGTGACCAAAAAAACTGAACAAAGGTTTAGTAAGTTATAGTTCAATGGTTTTTTTTATTGTTGTACAGAAATAAAATGATTGCTTTTGGCAACAAAAAGAGAAGTTTTCCTGAACACTTGAATGCTTGTAAGCTTGTTGGCATTTCTGTGACCATCGGCTTGAAAAATCTGTTGTGTAACAATCTGATGAAAGCATATGATACTGTCATTTAATGACATCCAACAAAAGTTATATAGATTACGCTGAGGGAAAAACACCAGTGGAACTGATGTATTTATGTGTAAAAACAGCTAAAGACATCTGAACTTTTAATATTTATTACTATCTTTTATCATGCTTATCAGCCGTGATAGCATAAGTCTGTGTTCTTTGCAGGCTTATCAGTATGAAAAATCGTACAAAAATGTTCCACCATAAAGGCATAACTTTCCACGTCTGCAGAGTTATTTCCCCTGATGTTTTGCCATGTCAAGATACCCTCATAATTACAAATCCAGATTCTATTTGACAGCATAACTTATTTATCTTTCCACGCAACCTTCATTATTTTTCGTTCAAAATTGTTCTATAGAGAGCAAAAACTAATATGAGACAGTTTTGCATACCAAAAATGTCATACATCTCTGTCTATAGTTTCATAATTTTTCATCGAAGCTTTCAACCAAGTTTCTAGTCGGAGATCTTTTGACCAGATGGTCTTCATTTATCACATAGTCAAAACTTTTTATATTCATTATTCACTTTAAGGTATTTGAGATGCGCTTTCAGCACGTATACACAGGGATTTCCCATCTACCCCATGCCTTGTCGATCCGTCATTCATCTATTGCTCCATAATGAATCAGCGGGACGGCGAATTGCATAAAGGAATGAAAATCTTAGCCATTCTAAACTAATTTAAAATGTTCACACTTCATTCTTCCCTATTGTGAAAATTCTGATGTTTCAACTCTGCTTGCAAGGATTCAGCATTCAAGTGTTTTATATTATACAGGACACTAGGTGATTGATTGAGTGGTATTTTATGAGGGTAAAAATTTAATTTTGCAAATGATACTTTAACGACGTTATGTGTCATTTCCTATGAAATATCATATCGCATCTATATTCAGACAGGCAGTGTTCACTGTTCACACACTCGGCTTGTTTACCCACATTACTGGGCTTGTTATTGACTAGATTACAAAACCAGAAGTCTTTCGGGAGAAATATGGCAGTTTCCTTTTTATTTTTGTGTCTTTCAAAGAGTGGGTAAATTAATTTCTACAAACAAAATACAATGATACATTACTGTGGTGAAAGATTTTCCCCAATATTTTCTGGTAGATGTAATATTTTCCAGGCAAATTTCAGTTGGAATGTGTAAAAGATTAAAGAAATCATTGGGTTAGTGAAAGCTAGGGCAATATGGAGACTAATGCCCAACATATACTATATCTCCCCTGATCTAAGGTAAGACATCATTTTTGCCCTGTCAGTCAGTCCATAATGTCAGTCACTCTTAGTTTGCAATTTCAATAAGGCAATAGTGTATTAATTCAGAGATTCTCATCCCTGCCCAACCCACGAAAATCAATCCGCCTAAACGTTTTCGGTAGAGTACGAAAATGGAGTATAAAACATTTTAGTGCGATCGGCAATTCATAGTCGGCTAAACACTTATTTATCTTTGCTACTACATAAGCGTCATTAGAAACTGTGAGAATGATAAATAAATAAATCAGACCCACCCACCAACCCTATATTTTCCAAACATTTGAATGAGAATCTAGGAATTAATTTTCTATTGCCTAACAGGAGTTCCATATAACACTGTCTTTAAACTTATAGGATTAATCAATTTATTGAGCAGTTGATCTCTATTGTTTTGGGGTCAAAGGTCAATGTCATGGGGACCTAAAAGGTCAAATTCGTTTCTGCTCAGTATGTGTAGCACTATCTTCAAACTTTACAGCATGATTAGAATCCTTGAGTAGATTACTGCAATTGTTTTGTGGGTAACTGGGTCAAAGTTTAGAGTCAAAAAGACCAATAAGTCTAGAATCCGCTGACCCAGAGTCTTCAAACTTCACGGTAGGATTGTAGATCTTATGTTGATGACTGGACTGCTATTGCTTTTGGTGTCAATGAGTCAAGGTACCAGGGGCCTATAGGTCAAATAGGTTTCATTTCTTTCCGCTCAATATTTCAAAACCCCTTTGTTCCAGTCTTCAAACTTTTCAGTATGTTTTTGCTGCTTGAATAGTTGGCCACTATTGATTTGGGGGTCACTAGGTCAAAGGCCAAGGTCACCGGAGGCTTAGAGATCAAATCCATTTCTGCTAAGTATGTCAAGAACCCTTTGCTCCAGAAACTTAAAAATTCACAGGATTATTGAAAATTTGGAGTAGATGGCTGCTATTAATTTTGAAGTCAAAGTCGAAGGGACATTTAAATGTAATATTCCTTGAGTGGATTGCCATATTTTTTGGGTCATCTGGTCAAAGAACAAGTCCATTTCCAATTTAGGGGCATTAAAGGGCAAGTAGGTTTCCACTCAGTATTTCAAGAATCCTTTTACCCAGAATCTTCAAACTTCACTGCATGATTGACCTCCATGATTGAATTCCCTATTGTGTGACTGATGTTTTTTGGGGTCATGGGGTCATATGACGATGTCACAGGAGTCATGATGGAACTTTTATATACTAAATAGGTCAAAAGGTCATGATCACACCCACAGTCATTGGCAGGTTTCAAAAATCAGGATTTATGTTAGGTATAACATAACTTCATATTTTGCCATCCAACTATATATACTATGTTGGACATGCCATATGAATACCCTATAATATCAAACTCATTACCCACATTGGGTCATGAGTGGGGTTCAAAGTTCTTATTTATTTGTAATAATCCATTTAGCAGGGGATGTGGGTGTCTTTGACTGTTCCTGTTGTTTTTAAAGATGGCCTACATTTAAGAAAACAAATTAAGTCCAGCTATTTTGTAATAAAGGATGGGCTGTATCTGAGCTAATTTCAAAATTTTTATTAATGGTTTAGATTGTAAGGTTGTATGAACAAATGACTGTACTAGACTATTTTCCATAAGAATACACTTTATAAACAAGAAATCTGCCTTGATTAAAGTGTTTGGAATATCATAATGTAATAAAAGGCTTTTCGGTGTCATAATAATTTATCAGTAAGTAAGGCAACTATATATTTGAAAATGGTATGCTAAGTGACATTTATTATGATTACTGGAAGATTTATGTTTAATTTATGAATGAGAAAAACATTCAGCAATGGCATTAATGTCTCTAATGTTGTTTTTTTTAATTGTCTTTTTAAAATGCAAAGACGAAGAAAAACAAGGAACAGATATTTGCATGGAATTGTGATTAATCAGGCGAACTCAATTTAAATTTTGCTAGCGAGGTTTATAAATGTTATTATTCCACTGATAGACTGTTGAAGTTGTAAAAGCAATATTCCATAAGTGTTTATGATTTTTTAAACCCTTTCAGTTGCATTTTTCAAACTTTGTATTGTAAAGTCCAGGAAATTTCATTTTGAAACTAAAGCTTATGTCTTATTTGCATACAATACGCATCTGAAAGATTGATTTGTTTTGCAAACATAAATCTATTTAACGCTTTAATGTGAAACAAAATTTCAATATTTTTCCCATTTATGCTATCTAATGGCCATTAAGGTTTTATAATCATTGAAATAAACGCTTTTGGAGCAAATTTCAATCTAAAACTAATTAGTTACGTCCGAGCCATCTTAAAAAAACATCATCTTGTCACCTTTATTTCAACTTGATCCGTAAAAGGGTAATTAGAATTTCTTATTTGATGTTTAACCTTATTTCACCTAAAACTTAAAAGTTGCAGATGTTTTTACATTTTTACATTTTTTTTCTTGTTTTTTATATTTTAAACGTGAAAAGAATGAAAACGTTAATAACTATTTATTAAAATTTTGTGAAATCTTCTGCAAACCAAATTACATTTGAGAACTATATTTCTTACCAAATATGGAATGAAACTTACTGTAAAATGTGCTATTAAGGGTCCCATGTCTCACTGTCGGCCGCTAAGGCCACACCTTTTTTATTTTTAGTCTTACAAGAATTTTCTTGAAAAAATGAGTACGGTTGGTCGAAATAAAACTAAAAAAAAGTTAAAGATGTGACTGTCATTTACAATCAACTTTCAAACCTCTTCTGTACAAGTTTGCTTTTATTTAGATTACCTTTTACTACTGACAAAACAATATACATGTATTACAGGATAAAAATTTGTAATAGGTTTTTTAAACATTTTTTATGCTGCAATTGTGTGATTGAGGCTTCTGTTCATGTGCTTGCACTTCACAAGTAATCTTCTAGGTTTGTCTCATCTGTCACAGCTTTTTTACTGACCACAATATTTGTGTAAAGCAAACTTTTCATTTTTAAATAAAAAATTAACTTACTAACACAAGTATATAAGCACAAATTCGCATTCATACGTCTTTAATGACTTGGTGCTGTCTATCTCAGTCTTGTCTGCCACAAAAGCGCCATCACGGGAACCAGATATAGTTTTTTAAACATTTTCCTCGGGTATGTAGCGAGATAAAGTCGAACCAATGGATTCATTATTTCTTGCTTTCAAGAATACCTTTTTCGGCCCCAAAATTGAGCCTAAAAATGTTGCTTGGAAAATGTTAACTGCGCCATAGGGGCGGCCATGATAAAAGTGAATGGTTTACTTGGATTGTTTTTAAAAAATGGATTTTTAATTGTGTAAAAGAAACCAGTCAGCACAATTCGGAAAGCTTCTGATTCCATCGTTTGATTCATACTCATTCAGTTTTTAGTACCAAATGGGTACGGTCGGAATAAAAAAATCGGAAATTGAATTTTTTTTTTCAATTTTAGAAAAAATACGATCGGGATTTTTTGTAAGACCAAAAATATAAAAGGTCTGGCCTAACTTATGAAAATTGGTAATGTCACGGAAAAATAAATTGGCAACAATTTCATTGCTGAAATTAATTCAATTTTCAAGGATAATTTACTGCTTGGGCATAAAATTAGTTTAAACCATTTACCATTTATATATTTTATACACCTTTTATACACCCGTTTGAAAAATGGGACACGAGCAAGTGGTAGCGTCCACAAAAGATATCAGCTGAGACTCTAACTTGTGTTACACCTATTCAGTCTTCATCAACTTTGTCAGCGTGTTTATGACCATATCCTATTCAGTTCCATTGACCGCCCATAACTGGAGGTAACTCTGGAATAAAGGCCTCTGTAAACTAGTGATTTTTTATTCAGATTTCGGACCATATTAGCAGAGATAACTCGTTAACCTGAAAAACCTTTATCCAGTATTTATCAAACTTAGTCAAAATAATTATAGAATGCTTGTAATAATAATATGTCAACCAGCTAGACTGCCCCATAATCTCTTCAGAGTGATGGCCCTTTATAAATAATTGATAATAGAATGATTGTATTGCTTACTCGAAGCTTCATCAGACTTTTTCAGTTTTTTAAAGGCATATATATGTCTACTCATTAAACTTGGAAAGTTTTTCTCTTAGTGAAAATTATCAGTTTTATTCATAGATCTATCTTTCTCAAAAAGATAGAATTGAGGCTTTTCTCTTCTTCACACAAGTGAACAGTGTAGATCCTGACCAGACTTAACAAAAGTGCAGGCTAGGATTAAGTGATAGGTGGAATATAGTGTTTAATGGAGACTTTTTTCTCAGATGCAGCAATGGCATCTATCTTACTTGTCCACCGCCAATGCAGTCTGCAAAAAAGAGTGCTTATGTTTGATTAAAAAGAAGAGCTGAACTGTGTAAGAGGGCTAAAAGATGACAAAATGTGGGTTGTCTACTAGAAAACTTTCGTTTCCATTTATTCCATAGCAAATCCAGTGCACCTACTAGAATGTATATTTTGCACAACAGGGGTATGTAAGATAAATGTTGTTTTTACCTTCCATTTGGCATCCAAACCCTTTGTGAATTTGTGCACACCATTCAAAATACATTGATACAGCTCCTAATGTATTTAGTAATGTAAATTTAATGTTAAACACTCACTAGATATAATCATGATATATATAAGATGTCAAAATAAGAGAGCCACTTCAAAACCCAGGAATTCCTGCTATCTTTGCACAAGCAAAATCTAGGATTTCTGTAGTATTAATCTTTGTATACAAGGTGCCCAAACAAAACCAAATGAATAATTGTACTTCAACAGTTGTTGACAATTTACATCAATTTTGATTTAAATATCTTTTATCAAGATTTTATATTCTGCTTATTATAATTTATATGTTGGTTTGAATGGTTTATGGGTTATTTGTAATTGTACTGAGTATTTCAACGAAAAAAAAATAATTTAGTAATTAACACTGTTTTTCAGAAGGAAAAAATCAGGGTAACAGATTGGCAAAGGTTGTTAGACCGACAGGCATGGGCCCAAGATCATAAAACTGAGATTGTATTACAGTCTAAAATCTCAAGCATGTGATTGGCTGAATTGGCGACCAGTTACCATTTCAGCCAATCGGATGCTTGAGATTTGTGAGTGGGACCTGATTTAGGTTTATGATTTAATTGGCCAAGATTTTTAGTAGAAATAAGTTTAACCATTTACTCCATATATACGACTTTTATCGGGTTGATCAGTTTAGATCCACATCAGTCAGAACATCTTTGTGATCAGATCTGGATCTACAATGGTTGCCTTCTGGTCAGAAATAATCTAATGAATCTAAAGTGAACAGTTTAGATCCTGATCAGATGGCATGGATGGTTAAGATTTCTCAAGCAATTAATTGCATTAAAACTTTGATAGAAATTTATACCTTTACTTCAGGGACAAGACTTTTAGAGCAATTGGTTGAATACTGTAAATCAAGTACATCCAGCACATATGAATACTGTGATACTGTGATCTGGATCTACACTATTTGCTTTCTTGTAAGATATAACCTAATGAATCTAAGACAGCAGTGTAAATCCTAATCAGATGGTTAAGATGAGCTGGCTGATCTGGATCTGCAATGGTTGCCCATATGATAAAAGTTACAGCTGTAGAGAGTTTATGGCTAAAAAAGTGACTAAAATGTACTTCCGACTTAACGTGGAATCATGGATACAACTTTGTGCACCGACCTTACCGGTTTGCCCGACTGAGCTAAAATTAGTAAAGGCTTGTATAAAATTATAATGTGGTTTATCTGTTTAAATAGGTATTTTATTGTTTATAATACAAACTTTTGATCTTTAATGAAATTATGGAATAGCCCTCATGCATTGTGCGACCTTTAAGCTCGGCCAGCCTTTCTATGTCTCATACTTGTCACTTTACCATGCATTTACACCTTTTAAAATAAATTGACTTAAATCTGAATTTGGACATTATTTTTTAAAGTAAAATGCTTCATAAATGCTTCAGACTTTAGACAGCAGAAGGTTCCATACTTCAAAAGTCACCCCATTGGGAAAGCTTATGTCATTTATGTAAATCTGTCATAAAGTTTAGTAGACTGCTCATTTTGCCTCATGCAGTAAAAAAACAATAATAAGTGAAAATTTATAACATAATCACCTATAAGTTATAAAGGAATATTTGTGAGTTCTTTCAAGATACACTGTGACGACTAAAATGTCAGAATATTTCACAGAAGTCACATTATCTGGATGATAAGGTGAATAAACTCATTTCGGCATTTTACAAAATTGTTGCCCTTTTTTTTTTTTTACATATTTTGTCTTGCAGTATATGTTAAGTATTCCTTTTAATTTTTTTTATTTTAAATATATGAAAAAGTATGTTTTTAAGCCACAGAACAGGATAAATGTCAAAATATTGCAGGATCTGTTTGATTGAGCCTGTTCATGAGCGGTATTGGAAATGCATATTTCTGCCCATGAAGACCAGCCAAAGACATATGTATTATTCTCAACAGAATTTTAAATCCTAATAAAAGCACTAATTGAATGTAGAGGGAGACTTTATAAAACAGTGCTATATTGATAATTAAATAGATGATAAAGGTACTTGGAAAACCACTGAAAACAACAAATATGAAAACATATGAAAGCGTGTTTGGCATTGAAGCTGGAAAAGTAGGTTACTAGTGACTGAGAGTGGAAACCAGTCTCAAATCTGAAGCATCTGATTGGCTGAAATGGCGACCAGTTGCAATATCAGCCAATCAGATGCTTGAGATTTGAGACTGCTTTCAAATCTCAGTTTTAAATTCTTCGACCTAGGTTGAACAATCTTAGGATCAAAACCTTGTGGAAAGATGCACACAGTTTTATCAACATGCTTATCTGCTCAATAGTTCCAAAAATACAGTTTGTATTTACCACAAATTTATCAGCTGAATATCACACTGCAGTTGGGTTTTGCCCTTGATTAGATTGCATATACGTCTAGTTCATTAATGTAGATTTCATAGTGAATTCACTTATACCTGGAGAACACTTTTTTAGCTTGACTATTCAAAGAATAGGGGAGTATCCTATCTGCCCATCGTCGGCGTTTGCATCGGCGTCCATTAACCAAAATATGCACTTCGGTCCATAACTTTAAAACTACCTGAGATATCAACCTGAAACTTGGAATGTATATTCACCATCAAAATATACATCTTAATCAAGAAGACCCTTAACTCTCCTACCAATATTTCTATCCCCCGCCATGTAGCAGGAGGGGGATATAGAAATGGTCTTCGTTCGTCTGTCCTTCCATCCGTGCGTGTATAATTTGTGTCCGTCCATAACTTTTCAACCTCTAATAGGAATTTCATGAACTTCTAGTAAAATATTCTCCCGAATTAAGACGACGTGCAGAACCCATGTTCCATCGTGGCGGGCTCAAGGTCAAGGTCATGTGGGGTTTGAAGTTTTGAAAGAAAGTGCAATAAAGAGGGACCATTTTGTCCGTCCGTCTGTCTGACAGTCAACCTGTTCATCACAAAACTTTGCTTTGGTCTGCTGGACTGAATGACACCACATATATAACATTATTTTATTAGTTAAACCTGGGTACTGCAGAGACTTAATTGATGTGCACATTAATTGCATACTCTAAGTTATTAATTGCATACTCTATGGTATAAATTGCATACTCTATGGTATTAATTGCATGCTCTGATAATTTCTTAATTTAAGTGACCTGGATGGGCAGGATGAAATGAACCAAATTATTTCAGACATAGGTGAGCAAAGACTGACATAAACAGTTATTGTTTGCAATTGCACAAAATGTTTTGCCCATTGAGATTGTTTGTGGATTTTGTTATTGTGTGAATAATCATGCAAATGACTAGTTAGCATTAGAAGAAATTAGGATCACTTAATTTTTCACGAGGAAAAATTGCTGCCTTGTCATTTTGGAAAAAGTGGACAATAATGTCACAAAAATTTTCAATAATGTGTTAATTAATGAAATTTTTGTTAGCAAAAAAAAAAAAGTTCCTTTCTTAATACATCAGATGTTTTTGTATTCTTGAGCTTAAAACTGCATTATATTGTGGATATAAAATTCTTGGTTTTAAATTTTCTAAATTCAAATAATTGTATTCTTTCACTTCTTGATTTGCGTAAAAAAATCCATGTATTTAGTACAACTTATAACCCTTTACTCTATTTACACATGTTTTATTTTATGTGCAAACAATGTAGATCCAGATCAGCTGACATATCTGTGGCATCTAATGAGGATCAACACTGTTCACTTTTTAATCAGAAATAATGTTTAAAAAAACCATACAGTGCAAATCCTGATTAGAAGGCACAGATGTGCTGGCTGATCTAGATCTACACTGTTTATCCACGGATAAAAAGCCCTCTCATGGATTAAAGGGTGAATGAGTCACTGTCACGTGAGAAATTGATGAAAAATGTTGTCTGCTTCCAGAGGTGACCTAATCCAACATATTTCTTTAGCAGTTTAGTATGTTTTGTTTTTATGCCCCCACCATGTAATGGCGGAAGGGCATATAGTGTTCACCCTGGCTGTGTGTGTGTGTGTCGGTGTGTCAGTGTGTGTGTATGTTCGAAAATCGTGTCCGCTCTGTAACTTTGTTATTTCTTATTGGATTTTAAAATAACTTGGTATGAATGTCTACCATATCAAGACGGTGTGTCGCGTACAATACCCATGCCTGTAGGTCCAAGGTCAAGGTCACTGTTAATAAAAATAGAATTTTGTTGGAATAATCTTGTCCACTCTGTAACTTTGTTATTTCTTATTGGATTTTAAAATAACTTGGTATAAATGTTCACCATATCAAGACGGTGTGTCGCGTACAATACCCATGCCTGTAGGTCCAAGGTCAAGGTCGCTGTTACTAAAAATAGAATTTTCTTGTCCAGGCTGTAACTTCCTTATGAATGGAGGGATTTCAAAATAACTTGGCACAAATGTTCACCATGATAAGGCGGTGTGTCGTGTACAACACCCATGCCTAAAAGTCAAGGTCACTGTTAATAAAAATAGAATTTTGTTATAAAAATCTTGTCTGCTCTGTTACTTTGTTATTTCTTATAAAAGGATTTTAAAATAACTTGGTATAAATGTTCATTATATCAAGACGATGTGTTGTGTACAATACCTATGCCTGTAGGTCCAAGGTCAAGGTCACTGTTACAAAAAATATAAATTTCTTGTACTGGCTATAACTTCGTTATTAACAGAGTGATTTCAAAATAATTTGGCACATATGTTCACAATGACAAGGCGTTGTGTTGTGTAGAATTCCAATGCCTGTAGGTCCAAGGTCAAGGTCACTATTACTAAAACCAGAATTTTCTTGTCTGGGCTGTGAGTTTGTTATTACTTATTGGATTTTCAAATAACTTGGTATAAATGTTCACCATGACAAACATGCATAGCGGGGGCATCCCTGTCCTATGGACACATTTCTAGTATCAAAATGATTTTTAAATACAGCATTTTCAAAAACTTAACTTCTATTTCATTAATAGTACATACAGCCTTTCACACGTACAGTATGAAGTTTTTGGTAGCAAGCAAGGTTTTCTGATTATTTAGTTAATTTGTATGACTTAGTCATATGAAACTACAGATGATACTACTTATTCTGTTATTTACATTACCAGCCTGACACTTTGTCAAAATGTTTGTCAGAATGACATTGTCTGAATGTTTGCGTTTATAATGATAACTGGAATGCTTGTACTTTGGGCATGATATGCCTTGACATTATTAAATTTTACTTTTTAAAATTCACCGCCATATGCTACCATAATTTGGGATGGATTGAACTTGTTATTTAAATTTGTGTTAAGTGTAAATATTAAGTTGTGCTCAACCAACCAGGGGCTAGGGGCATGGGCAGTAATATGTATTTCCATTACTCCCATGAATGGGGTTTATGTAACCGAGCCAGCAATATTTTCATATTTGTCGTGTTCTGTGGCTTCCAAAGTTCCCTTTTTATCTATTTGACATTGTCGGAATTTATGTGTATTATAATGTCTCCTGTGACACTGCCATAAGGGTTCTCTTCTTGACATTTAAAAATGTGTGTCTCCTTGACATTATCAAATGTTTGTCTCCTTGACATTATCAAATGTTTGTCTCCTTGACATTATCAGAATGTTTGTCTCCTTGACATTATCAGAATTTGTGTCTCCTTGACATTATCAAATGTTTGTCTTCTTGACATTATCAGAATGTGTGTCTCCTTGACATTATCAAATGTTTGTCTTCTTGACATTATCAGAATGTGTGTCTCCTTGACATTATCAAATGTTTGTCTTCTTGACATTTTCAGAATGTGTGTCTCCTTGACATTATCAAATGTTTGTCTTCTTGACATTATCAGAATATTTGTCTCCTTGACATTATCAGAATGTTTGTCTCCTTGACATTATCAGAATGTTTGTCTCCTTGACATTATCAGAATGTGTGTCTCCTTGACATTATCAAATGTTTGTCTTCTTGACATTATCAGAATTTATCCCTCCTTGACATTATAAAATGTTTGACTTCTTGACATTATCTCCTTGACATTATCAGAATGTGTGTCTCCTTGACATTATCAAATGTTTGTCTCCTTGACATTATCAGAATGTGTGTCTCCTTGACATTATCAAATGTGTGTCTCCTTGACATTATCAAATGTTTGTCTCCTTGACATTATCAGAATGTGTGTCTCCTTGACATAATCAAATGTTTGTCTCCTTGACATTATCAGAATGTGTGTCTCCTTGACATTATCAAATGTTTGTCTTCTTGACATTATCAGAATGTGTGTCTCCTTGACATTATCAAATGTTTGTCTCCTTGACATTATCAGAATGTTTGTCTCCTTGACATTATCAGAATGTTTGTCTCCTTGACATTATCAGAATGTGTGTCTCCTTGACATTATCAAATGTTTGTCTCCTTGACATTATCAAATGTTTGTCTCCTTGACATTATCAGAATGTTTGTCTCCTTGACATTATCAGAATGTTTGTCTCCTTGACATTATCAGAATGTGTGTCTCCTTGACTTTATCAAATGTTTGTCTCCTTTACATTATCAGAATGTGTATCCCCTTGACATTATAAAAAGGTTTGTTGTTTTTTTTTTCATTGATATTATCAGAAAATGAGTCGCTCGGCACTATCAGAATTACATTTGTTTGTCTCTTTGATATTATCAGAATGTTCGTCTCCTTGACATTATCAGAATGTGTGTCTCCTTGACATTATCAAATGTTTGTCTCCTTGACATTATCAGAATGTTTGTCTCCTTGACATTATCAGAATGTTTGTCTCGTTGACATTATCAGAATGTTTGTCTCCTTGACATTATCAGAATGTTTGTCTCCTTGACATTATCAGAATGTGTGTCTCCTTGACATTATCAAATGTTTGTCTCCTTGACATTATCAGAATGTTTGTCTCCTTGACATTATCAGAATTTGTGTCTCCTTGACATTATCAAATGTTTGTCTTCTTGAAATTATCAGAATGTGTGTCTCCTTGACATTATCAAATGTTTGTCTTATTGACATTATCAGAATATGTGTCTCCTTGACATTATCAAATGTTTGTCTTCTTGACATTATCAGAACGTTTGTCTTCTTGACATTATCAGAATGTTTGTCTCCTTGACATTATCAGAATGTGTGTCTCCTTGACATTATCAAATGTTTGTCTCCTTGACATTATCAGAATGTTTGTCTCCTTGACATTATCAGAATGTTTGTCTCCATGACATTATCAGAATTTGTGTCTCCTTGACATTATCAGAATGTGTGTCTCCTTGACATTATCAAATGTTTGTCTCCTTGACATTATCAGAATTTTTGTCTCCTTGACATTATCAGAATATTTGTCTCCTTGACATTATCAGAATGTTTGTCTCCTTGACATTATCAGAATTTTTGTCTCCTTGACATTATCAGAATTACATTTGTTTGTCTCCTTGATCTTACCAAAATGTTTGTCTCTTTGACATTTTCAGAATTACATTTGTTTGTCTCCTTGATATTATAAAAGGATTTTTTCATGTGACCATTTTTACCAGAGTTACGGCCCATTTGTTATTACACATGTTGTTGCAGCTGTGGGGACATCAGTGTCTGAGGTCACATTCTAGTTTCTTGTGACATTGAATGTTACTTGTCTCCAATGATATTGCCAGAATGTTTTTCTTTTGTGACATTGAATGTTACTTGTCTTCATTGACATTAACAGAATTTTTGTCTCTTGTGACATTGAATGTTACTTGTCTTCATTGACATTAACAGAATTTTTGTCTCTTGTGACATTGAATGTTACTTGTCTTCATTGGCATTAACAGAATTTTTGTCTCTTGTGACATTGAATGTTACTTGTCTTCATTGACATTAAAAGCATTTTTGTCTCTTGTGACATTGAATGTTACTTGTCTTGATTGACATTACCAGAATTTTTGTCCCCTTGATGTTTCCATAATGTTTTTTCTCATTTGTCAGTTTTAAGTGTTTGTTTCCTTGACATTGTTAAAATATTTGTCTCGTTTGACAGTTCCAGATATGTGTTGCCTCGACTATGTCAAAATGTCTGTCTGTTTGACATTGTCATAGTTAACCTTCAGAATGATTCTCTCGTGGACCTTGTCTTTATATTTGTTACCTTTAATGAGTGATTTACTGATTCAAACACATAAGTTTTAGCCTAGTCCACATCCGAAAATGTTTGTTTCTTCCTATGATATGATTAAATTTTAGTTGTTGCTATTTTTTGGAAATTTTTGTAACTGATCTTTCTGAAAATGACATCAATATTCATGTTTTTCACAGAAAAACTTAAAGTGCTCAAGTTTGTTGTGTCAATGACTTCCACCTTATTCCTGGATACCTCTGCAAAAAGCCTTAAATTTCCATTATTTTCATTTGTTTTAGATATTTGGATAATGTTTGAAGTATAGATTGTTAATTTCGATGGTTTTGATTCAGATATGGGCTGAAGGTTGCCATTTCAGCCAATCAGATCCTTGAGATTTGAGACTGGTGTCGCCATTTCAGCCAATCAGATCCTTGAGATTTGAGACTGGTTTCCAATCTCAGCTTTATAACCTTCAGCCCTGGAGTCAGAAATGTTCTTTGAATACGTTTGACAGCAGACTATGATGATGATGATGGGTTCAGATTATTACAGGAAATATTTAGTCTTCATTAATTTGTCATTAGTATGATTGGTGTTTAGATTATAGTTATTAGATCAAACAAAGTCATTTACCAAAAAATAACCGATTATATATTTTTAACCTGTTAAATAGGTCTGAAGTTATGTTGATGTTTCAGATGTTTTATTTCATTAGTTCTGGAACCAATTATATGTACTTGCATTTGCAAATGGTGTATTCCATAGATCATAATGTATTATAATGTATCAGACTAATGGCCTACACTTTTTATGTCGCCTGCAGTAGACAGATAGGGATCCTATTATCTACCGGCAGCGGCTGAAAGTTCACCAGCTTCAATATGAAACTTAATGTTGCATATAACTTTCAAAGTATTTTTCCTATTCACTTAATACTTGGAATATATCATCTGCATGAACAAAGCCATCTGTTCCAACAAGAATGATAACTCCTGTTTAACTATTCCTTTAGTTATTCCCCTTTCAAATGCAACCTTAACATGAAACTTAATGTTGACAATAACTTTGAAAATACTTTAACCTTTTAACTTAATACTTGGAATATATCACCTGCATGAACAGAGCCATCTTAAAAACTGCAAGGTAGACCCTGATCGTACTGTACAGATGCAAAAGGCTGGTGGTATACTTGTTGAAAATGTGTCAAAAGCTGTGCTTAGTGCTTAGTGCTTAACCCTTGAAACATAGATAAGGCTTTTATTGTGTGGGTGTAAAATGGGAAATCGGAAAAGTGGTCATGTTATCAAGGTGGTTTTAATTACAGGGGTGTTACTGTAATGCAAATTAATTCTGAAAATAGTGGATTTAGTTTTGTCAGTTGTTTATGAGAGTTTTCTATACTGCAAAATACTGAGGAGTCTGCCAACCACAAGCATCTGCTGTGGTGGTATTCTATCTTTGAAGGAAATATAATGGTCTCCCTAATCACAAGGGACCAGTTATAATGACAACACTGAATCTTGTAATGAACTGGCCTTTCTTTCCAAATTGGGATTTAACAGGAAGTCTTTTAACGGAAGCCACACTGCCTTGAACAATGGCTCTTTTGATTGTAAAGTAATACTTTTAAGGTACTTCGTGATAATCACAAAACTCTTCACAAGTTTTGAAAATTGCAGGTTCTGTTTTTTGGGGTTCCTTGATTAAGATTTTATCAACCCCGTTATTGGGATAATTTACCTATTAAGTCAAACAAAATTGAGTGAAATAATGAATTTATAAATAAAGGAGTGCTGATGTCATGGTTAAAGCAAAAGAAATATTCATTTAAAATGTTAAGTTCACATTCTTAGGTGAATTTCATAACCATTATAACTTTTTGATGTAATTATGATGGCCTGAAATAAAATTTTCAAAAGTTGCATAATCTCAGTGTATCTCATTTAGAATGGAAAATAACAAACTTATGTCTTTTAAATGATACAGTTTAACATGAAGATAATATCTAATTGAAGAAAACACATTTAGAACTCCGGAAAATGTGTTTTCGCAGAAAAAATACATTACTGAAGTTTATGTGTTTTAAAGCATCTTGATCTAACAGCTTTTATATGAAGCACTATGGAGCCTTTATAAATGTAGACACAACTTCAGAAATGTTATTTAAACGATCACTTGTCTATAGCCACATCTGATCGTTTGATTGGAAAAGCTTTAGTGCAACAAAACACATTATATAAGAAAACATATAACCATTAAACTGATGTCAAATAAATTACTTAACATTTAATTTGAATACAAGTTGATTGAACAAGGTTCACAAATACAGTAAATTTTGATTGAATTCTGTAAGATAAACAGGTCCCAAGGTTATAAAACTGAGCATGGTCGCCATTTCAGCCAATCAGATGCTTGAGATTTGAGACTGGTTTCCAATCTCAGCTTTATAACCTTGGGCACTGGTCATATATTTCTGTTTTCAAATTTGGGAAGTATATTATGTGTGAGCTGATAGGAAAATTACTTTCTGATGTCAAATAAAAGTATTCTGATAGAAAAATACATTTATTGAGATCAGAAAATCCATTTGACTGATATCCAGAATAAAAAATAAAATAAATGTTTTTTTTAAATTTTATTTTAAAACAATTTTTATTGATTTCAGATATTTCAAAACAGATTCTTTCACACTGTGATTAATTTAATTGTTAATTTTTTAATTAGAAAAAAATGTAATTATAGAAAATATCTGAATTTAAAAAAACACAACAAAAACAAAGGCTGAAAGTTGATTTAATAAGAGGATAAAGAATTGTGTTTAAACGTCCCTTTTTCTTCATTATAAGCATTTTTACACATGTGTGACTAGTGTAGATCCAAACCGCCCAGTACATCCTTGTCATCTAGATTCTTTCGGTTATTTCTGACCAAGGTGTGATTAATGTAGATCCAGACCAGATGGCATGAATGTGCAAGCTGATCTGGATCTACACTGGCTGCACATAAATGAAAATGCTTATATACAGAGTATAGGTTTAATTATGTTCATCCCTGATGATATGTAACATTTAGATAATAAGGTCAAGGTGACAGTATAGTGCCAGATATTTTGTCTGCTAGATATCAAACCATAGTCTACAGTTACTGTTATAAATAACCTTTAGGTCAAGGTCAGAATTAGAAGTCTTAGTGTACTCCAAAGTTTATGGCTTATATTCCATAGTCAACCAATTTATGTCTAGATCAGGGCTGAAGGTTATAAAGCTGAGATTGGAAACCAGTCTCAAATCTCAAGCATCTGATTGGCTGAAATGGCGACTGGTCGCCATTTCAGCCAATCAGATGCTTGAGATTTGAGACTGGTTTCCATGCTCAGTTTTATAACCTTGGGCACAGCCTGCACATCTTCTTGGTCAGAAATAACCCTAATGAATCTCAAATCTACAAGAGTAGATCAAGATCAGACTTCATGGATAATAGTGCAGTGTGATCTGGATCTATGCTAGTAAGCAGTATTCATGGTATAAGGAGATAACAGCTGCAGGGTACTTGACCACAAAACTGTGTTCATAAAATTAAAAAAGTTTGCTCTGTAACTCAAAATTACTAGTAATAAAAAACATTAATAGTAAAAATTGTTTATTTTAAGTAGGAAATAGAAAGCACACCTGGAGTTCTCTTCCAAAAAAAGGCAATCAAATCACCATATCTCTTTATAAAACCATTCTTTATATTTGCTCTTTGATCTCTATTTTGAATATAGAATGAAAGTTTAGGAAACGCTCATTGATCTCCCTAAGTCACAGGTTACTAGAAAATCCCTATCATTAGTATTCTAATGTTCAAATAATGATGGATGATAAGTAAAATTGATTTCAAAACAATTCTTCTCATAACAACCAAATTTTGAATTGCGAATTGTTCTGTCCCTTATTTGGCAATACATCATTTGTTTGAAGGCGTGTCAAATTGACGAGAACCTAGACATTATGTGAGGCTCGTAAATTATAAATTTTGGTAAATGAGACGGTCTCTATTCATGGTCAGTCAACCTGTCCTAAATATTGGCGACAAAAATTTGGTATATTTAAAAAAAGTACAGGTTTTCAAATCTGATGTTATTATAGCGGTTGGGTCAGCACAGTCCTTTTGCTTAATAACCCATTGCTCAACATATACGAATTTTTACGCATAAGCGACCAGTATAGATCCATATAATCTGGCTCACCTGTGCTGTCTGATCTGAATCTACACTAGTTGCATTTTGGTCAGCAATAACTATAGTAATGAATAAAATAGAGAACAGAATAGATCCTGATCAGATGGCACAGATGTGCCAGCTGATCTGGATCTACATTGTTTGCCTATGTGATAAAGGCATATCTATGGAGAAAAGGATTATATACCTCATAAAGTGAAAAAAATTACAATAAATTGTAAGGGAAGTTTAATACTTTATAAATAACTATAGCATAAGTTTAATGCTATATAAATAACCATAGTATAAGTTTAATGCTATATAAATAACTATAGCATAAGTTTAATGCTATATAAATAACTAGTTGTGAAAAGACACTATAAAAGAAGTCAATTATGAACATTTAAAAAGTCACTGTCTAATATTATAAAAATAGTACTGATTTGGGTTTTTTGTTAATAGAAAACAGTCAAAAAGGGAGTTTAAATACACAATGAATTTACAGTAAAACCCCTCATAAAGACTGCACTGTAAACATGACCACCTATATAATAAGACCACTATTTCAATATCCCGTTGAAAAGTTATGCGCTAGTTCCTACTCCAAAACTTAGATCATCCCATTATTGTCCAGTTCCTGAAGTGGTCTTAATAGAGAGGTTGCACTGTACTATATACAGTATGGTTTTTTAGGCATTTACAAAATTACCTTAGGCCAGAGAAAATAAATTATTAGATTCTCATCTGGATTTTGGGAAAAAAGGGGGCGGGTGGGCACTTTTTAATTTTTTAGTTTTTTTTAACAAAATACCTTAAGAAGGTATTTCGGGATGGTCTAAAATCCGCTCTTTCCGGAACAGAATATGTTTCGATTTTTTTACCAACAAATTTTTTGGAGGCGGGTGGTTTTGGACAGGGGCGGGCGGGGATGAGAATCTAAAATATTTTTTTCTATTGCCTTATTTCAGGTCATATTATTTGTGAAGGTTGCAAGAGATGATGGCTGCTGATGTTGGTGATGGCCAGTGTTGCTTCTGCTGCTGTCAGTATATGATTGGGTGGCTGCATGTTATTCAGTGTGACATAAAGGTACTGTATAATGGAAGTCTAGGGGGATCAGGAGTGGTTCAGTGGTGTTGCTTCAACTCCCTTTTTAGACATCAATGTTTAATTTTCAGGGGGATTTGGCCAGAAGTTGGAAATTATTTAAATTAACTACTGTTAGACTGTACCAAATGAACCCCTTTCTGCATCTGAACCTGAAGTCAAACATAGTTATTTTTTTGCTGCTGTTGCAGTTGAGAACATGAGCATAAGAGAGCATGTGACTACTGCTGGGTAAGGAAAACACACTTTCTTATTTCTTGCCTAACCTAGACTGGACTTTAACAATTAAAATGAAGGACAGAGCTAGAGTATAAACAAGGGTTTTTTTTCAGTGTCAGCAGTTTAAAGTTTTTTATATCCCATGAAATATTTTGGAGAGAGCATAGTTGCTGTTTTGTCCGTCTGAGAAAATGTAGACAAGACATATTCCACAAAACATTATTCCCATAAAATCTAATCTTATAGTAAGTAGAATCTACAGCTAAAGAAGAAATCATGTGGAACCGATGGATGCTCCTCGAAGTTTAGAGGAGACGAGGGAATGGTGATATATCATCACCTTTAATAGTGCAAAAAACAGAATAAGTACCATTGATATAAGAGTTATACCATTGTTGCACAAAGTTATGTACAACCAAATGTTGCGAAATCAAAGGACCATAACTCCTAGAAAAGTCAAAGAGCCAAAATATGATGATATATGAACATTGTTTGTAGTGAAGCTTCCCATAAGGTTTTGTTGAATTTCATTTGGAGTTGGCTATAAAATAGCCTGAACAAAATTGTAATTTGTTCTTGTCTACATTTTCACAGACACTTAAAATGAAACAAATTTAAATTTGCTATGTAGAAAAGAGGTAAATTATTTTTGATGATGGATATATTTCCTCACCTGTTACAATGCACACAAAATATCAGTGAGCAGTTTTTGGCCTGGGGAATTAACAGTATTAGAGATTTGAGAGTGTTGTGCTTAACCCTTTCCTTGATATATACGGATTTTTATGCATCAGATTTGCCGGCTGATCTGGATCTAAACTGTTTGCCCTAGCAATAAAGGTGTATCTATACAGGAAAGGGTTAAAGCCCTTTACTCCATATAGAAATTACAAGTTTTATCGCATGTGCCAGCTGTGTAGGTCTGGATTGGCCGGCACATCTGTGCCATCTGATCTGAATCTACAGTAACTAATAACTTCTTGGTCAGAAATGCCTTAATGAATCATAATGCATGTAGTGTAGATCCTGAACTGATAGCACAGATCTCTCATCTAGATCTAGACTGTTCTCTAATGCCATCAAAGTCAAGTCGTATCTAAAGAGATAGGAAACTGAGCTTTCAAAATAAAGCCTGTTCATATAAAATCGTTTAACATTACTTCAAATATATTTGACAAAGCTTTTGAAATAATCCTTTAAGTCACATTACAACTCGTTTTGGAAATTCATTTCTATTTACATTTTTACAATACAATTTGACCCCCTCATCACTACGGTAAACATACAATTCACACTTTTGAATAGATTTTCAATTGCTGTCTTTCATTTTTTGCGTAAATACATTATTTGCAACTATTTGACATCTTTTAATTTTTTTACTCTGTCAACAGCGATTAGACAATACATTAAAAGTTTTAAAACTTCTCATCCACTGAATGAAGTCTTAAGAAGGGTGCTATGCAAACATAATACTTTGTTTACATGCCTGGTACGCAAAGTATCTTTTAATTTCAGCATTATGACAGATTTTCGATTTGGAGAAGCAATTTTTGAGGACAATAAGCTCTTGTAAATATGAGCCATGGCCTATACAAGGCCTGGAATACGAGTGTTATATTTCTCTTTGTTGTAAGCAAGTCAAACATTGTCAGCGTGTAAAAACAGTGTCTTCTTCCAGCAGTTAAAAACTTAAAAAGGGACATGTATGGTCCCAATAATGTTATATCACTGACTGCCATAAATTCATGCAGTTTAACCCTTTACTTCATCTATATGCATTTTATCACCTTCTGGACCTGTTTAGATCCAGATAAGCCAAGACATCTGTGCCATCTGATCAGGATCTACACTGTTTGATTTTTATTTAGGTTATTAGTAACAAAGATGCCACCAGTACAGATCCAGATGTGCCAGCTGATCTGGATCTACATTGGTCACAAAGTTGTAAAAAAGCATATACATAGAGGAAAGATTTTGTTTTACATTTTGATAGTCTAATGTTATTTTTACCATGAAATTCATAATTAACAAGGTCATCCGCTCAACAAAATGAGGTCATTTCAAGGATTGACACAAGCTTATCAAATGCATTTCCCGTGACATGCCTGATATATATTCTATACTTTTCTGCAAATTTTATTACATAAGACTTTAAACAATATTTGCTAAAAATTTGAATTTGTATTAATTAAAAGTGAAATAATGTTTTTATCCATGGGATATGGCTTGTCTCTCATGAGAGGCGAACAGTGCAGATTTATATCAACCTGCACATCTGAGCACACTGATCAAGATCTGCAATGTTTGCTACTGGGTATTTTGGCAAAGTACAAAATGAATTTTTAAAGAAGCAGTGTAAATCCTGTTTAACTGCAATCAGATACAGGCTGGTCTGATATTTTTTATGTGACTCAGTCCATCATTTTTATGACAGATGCATGATTTTTTAATCTTGTGACAAAAACTTCAAAAATTTTCTCTAGATTAATTTGAAAATTTAAGCATACATTCTGCATCAATTTTCAATTAGGCCCAGTGTATATGTGTATATGTGATTGACATATTTTCATTTGGGTCAGACAATTAATTATTAATATTTATTGGATTGGAACAGGGATCTTCAAAACCTACATGCATTTTTTTCTAAGTTTATCCAAGCACTGAACAGGCTAAATTGTGTGTTTTTGTTTCACTTGTATGGTATAAACAGCATTTTATTTGAGTTATGTATAAAATATTTTATTTTAAAATGTGAAGGAAACATGTTTGGGCATTCTGTCTGAGGGGTTGTTTTACTTTTGTAAAATGGTATGTTGTTTGCTGGCCCATTTTACAGATTATGTATATTTCTTTACTCTGCATTTGATGATTATTCCAGTCATTAGTGAATAATGGATACCCTAGCTTCAGTTGTGATAATCTCTTTCTTTATACTATGTTGTTTATTTATTTAGTTTCTGTATGAAGAATAAGAATACATTAATTACCAATTATAAAGAAGTATTGGTTAAATTGTGTAAGAGTACATAGTTTAATATTTCACTAAACATAAATCTATCACACTTTATACTTGATATATATAAATGATGCTTTAATTGTTAAATAATGTAATATTATATTGTTAAAATAATAAAAATGTACTTATGGGTGGATTGGGCAGCAGTAGGGGTGTTAGCGGCCGTTTACGTTCGGTAATATTGGTCAGTGAAAAACCTGATTTGGTCAGTGAAAAGTCAGGGAAAAGTCAGGGAATTTTTTTCATCCTTGGTGCTGGCAACTCTGTTTGCTAGTGCCATTTCCCACCTGTGAACAGACTTTGTGAAACTCTGTCAATTATGTCACTATTCCCTTCCAAAATATCTGTTTGCATGTTTCACAATAAAAACAAAGAGCAAAATTAAAAACTAGGCAAATTGAGAATTAGAAGAAAACTTTTGCATTGTACAAATTAAAAACCTCTCAATATGAAATGAAGTATCAGAGAAGTTTTGATTATAGTGAAAAATTAGAACTTAACCCTTTTTTCCATAGATGCACCTTGATTGCGAGGAAGAACAGTTTAGATCCATATCAGCCGGCACATCCATGCCATCTGATCAGGATCTAAACTGTTCGCTTTTTGAATCATTAGGTTATTTCTGACCAAAATGCGACCAGTGCAGATCCTGATCAGACAGCATCGATGTGCCGGCTGATCTGGATCTACACTGGTCGCACATACGTAAAAATGCATATTTATGGAGGAAAGGGTTAAGCTGGTTTAAATATTAGGTTATATGCTATAAAAATTTTTTCTTTGTTATAATTCTGTTGCTTACGCAGCCATCTTATATTTTGGGAAAACTTAGTTAGTATGAAATATTAACCAACCTTAACCAAAACATTATTTCAATTTTTATACAGAAATATGTAACACCCATCAAAAATGCTGTAAACAGGAAAATCTGGTATCACTAATGCAAAATAAATCCATTTATTATCATGTGTAAGGACAACCCAATATTTCAGCTTAGCATCTGATATATCCAAATTTTGAAATATGTTAGCGAGAGGCAAGTCTTTTCAGTACCTACCCACATGGCCTCCTCGGCCATGATTAATATGTTTTCTCTAGTTTCCCATTATTTATGTTTTGGCATGGGTTATACCATTAGCTCTACAGGTAAAGCTGAGTGTCATTAAGCCTCATACAGATGTGAAGAAAGCGTGAAGCCTTCATCATTAAGCATAAATACATACCATTTTATTAATTGTTTGGTTAGTTTTCATCAGAAAACAGTTTTTGGAGTATTTATTCAGTTTGTGTTGTTTTAAAATGTTAAAGTTTGAAACAGAACTAAAGATGTTATAAATAGGATTCAGGTAACGCACCTCTGTTAAAGTGAACTGATCCAGAAAGAGGCTAACTCCGCCTCTTGAACTCGTCTTTCTGAACTTTGTATACAGTGTGAAGTGTTAGAAAGTTATGATTTTAAGTCTGTTTGTTACTCCAAGTTGAAAACTGCACTGTGTTGGTTATTTATTGCCTATCATACGAAGTTTTATGTGCTTTAACTATTGTTTATGACTCTGGTTTTGAGATACAATTAAAATCTTAAAAGGATATCCTACCGGGCCTTTGGGATTTAAATAATCTGCGGACTTTTTTTACTTTACTCTTGTTGGTAAGTTTTGAAATTTATATTAGATGATGCTGTTTTTTAAACTGTGGATTATTATTCTATGAAATGAACTTCAAGAATGAAAAAGCAGAAAGAAGAAATGAAATGTGGAAAGAAAGTAAATAATCAGCATTAAGTATGCTTAAATAGATGTACAAGTGTCATGCTGCAGCAATATTAAGTAAATTTTAGAAATAAGTTCCAGCATGAAGATGAAGAAAAAATGTCCTATTTATTATTTTTGTAGATTTTCTTTTGAAAATTTACTGCTATATTTGTTTTTATGTCCAAAAAGTAATAATGCATTTAAAAACTCAAGCAGTTCCAATGACCAAAAATTATTTAGATTATTGTAAAAGATACTGTCATTTGAAACTTTTGTATGATTTATGGTTTTCTTTCATTCTTTATGTTAATCAAGTTGAAATATTTCCTATTGTCGAATCCTGTTTTTTAGAAATAAAAAAAATGTTTGGAAATTATACAAACAAAAGAAATGTCTTCTAATGAAGCCTATGGCCACTTGGTCTATCTTACTGATTTTAATAACCCCTAAAATTATTTCCCAGTAACATGCCCCTTTCAAAACCCCTTTTTATGAAAACCATAAGCTAGATAATTTCTGTCTCTATGAAAACTGTAAGCTAGATAATTTCAATCTTTGAAACGCTAAATTGGTATCAAGTTTCCTAAAGAGCGCTGACCGTAAATTCACAATTTGAAATTATCATCATTTAGATAAAAACATACATTTGAGAATTTTCATACACAAATATCCCGCTGATATGCTTTGTTACCAACAAAGAAAATTAAATCATTTCAATTTTTTTAAACTACAAAATGGCTCGATTTTATGTCAGGTGTTTCTGAATGCATTTTGAAGCAAGTTTTTAATTTCAAAGCAAGCAAATTAAACCAATTACTATGCACAGAGGAAAAAATGGGCATTTTAATTTAAATTGGGTAAATATCTTTATTTAAAAATGCATACCTTATAAATTATGAGCAAATATGCAATTTGCAGTTTATAATATAATTTGAAAAATTCTTCAAGTAAATGATTTCTTTCATATTAATTGATTTAATTATTTGTATAAAGTTGAAACTCTTATTTGAAAGTTCTTAAACAATCATCTTCATATATTATGTGCTATTTTGAAAAAAAAAATTAATAAAAACAAACTCAAAAACAAAATGTTTACAACAGGCCTAAATTAATAGAGTCCTGACCTTCCAAATTCAATATCTGATATTTTAGCGTTCCATTCTTTTAATTAATTCAGAGTATAAAATGAGACCAGGCTCCAAATTGATTATTTAATTAATGATATTAGCAGGGCTCCAAATCAATAATTTGATGAATTAGCAGGGCTCCAAATGGATAATTTAATGAGTTATTTTGGGTTTAGCTTTGAATTTTTTGTAGCATTTCCATTTCCGTATAAAATTATAATGGATTCTTTCTTTGAAGATTATGAAAGTGTTTGAATCTCAAATGTTCAGATATTTTATAATACTATGATGTCTTTTCACATAATTTAAAAAAATCTATTTTCCTATTTAAATTAAAGTCTAGAATCAGAATGGTTTTCAGTCCTCAGCATATTTTTCATTTGGTCTCTTAATTCTATTATTTCACGCTTTCCAGTAAAATACAGATTTTTCTCATTGCGCTAATCTACTGTTTCGAGACTGTTAATGTAGATAATCAGAGTTAAGGACTGTGTGGTAAAATTTGGGCCGGTCAGTCATGATTTCTAATGTTATCCGACGGAATGTCAGACAAAAAATTGAACTCCTAATACTTGCTAATACATTTATAACATGTTTCGGTCCGGCAGAATTTGTTTCCGTCAGACAGATTTTCACATATTGTCTGACCAAATGTCTGACACTTTTTCAACTGTCGGGGAGTTTGATTTAGTACTTTATTTTCATTGAAAGAGTTCAAATATGATGACATGGTGTTGATCTGGATCTACACTGGCCGTGTACATGTTAAAATGTATGTATGGAGTAAGGTGTTAAAATATTTGTTTTTGTCTGCAAAAATTGTCTGGTACATATCAGAACAGCTGGCAGCGACAATAATAAAATTAGCAAGTGCATATTGTGGCAGACTTCCCGAAAGTTGAAAATATGTGTCAGACATTTGGTCAGATGAGATGTGAAAATCTGTCTGGCCGAAACAAATTCCGTCAGACCGAAACATGTTATAAGGCTATTTGCAAGTATAAGGAGTTCAAATTTTTGTCTGACATTCTGTCTGATAACATTAGAAATCTTGTCTGACCGGCTCAAATTTTACCAGACAGGTCCTTCGGTCTGGCAACTTTCGGGATGTCTGTTGTGGGTATTCAAAACTGGATAAAATAACAAAGAAAATGAATTTTAAAAATGACAGCACCATTTGGTAACATATTTATGCACAAAATTGTATGCATTTAATTTTGATTTATAACTTCAATATATCATTTATAATTTGTTGTACATCTAAAATTATGCAATTCACAGTGCATTGAACTACATAAAAGTTGAAGTAGATCTGATAGAGAAGAAGGTAAAAACATTCAGGCATGTTAAAAAACAACATATTTACACATACTGTATCTATTTAAATAATAGATTTTTCTGCCGAATAAAAAGAGGTGTAATGGGGACATTAATACTTCATTTTTTACAGTTTGAAAAAAAACAAACAACAACAATTATTATTTCATATCGGTAAGTTGTTGGTTACTTGCGAAACCCAATGTCACAGTGATAGGTTAACTGAACCCGCAATAACAACTGTAAAATACTTGAAATGATTTCAGGGATTGAGTTGAGCTGAACTAAGACTCCAGGAAACAATGCAGTTGCCAAGTCACATGCATTTGTTTGGTTTAAATGTTGCCCTAAGGTCTCCAACTGACCAATCCCATGCATTTGATTCGTTAATGTTTAACCCAGCAGTCTCATACCTGAGCAATCCCATGTATTTGATTGGTTGATGCCTAACTCTGCAGTCTCCAAATTGACCAATTTTTACAAGCAAAAGGTTGATAAATTCCTAACTGCTGTCTCTAAACTGTTCAGTTGCATGCATTTGATTCGTTAATGTTTAGCCATGCAGTCTCCAACCTGACCAATCCCATGTATTTGATTGGTTGATGCCTAACTCTGCAGCCTCCAAACTGACCAATTACAAGCAGTTGATTTGCTTATGCCTTACTGCAGTCTCAAAACTGACCTATTGCAAAAATTTGGTTGGTTAATGTTAAGCCCTGCAATCTCCAAACTGACCAATCAAATGCACTTGATTGGTTGATGTTTAGCCCTGCTGTGTCCAAACTGACCAGTTAAAAGCAGTTGATTGGTTGATGTCAAACTTTGCAGTCTCTAAACTGACCAATTGCAAACAGTTGATTGGTTGAAATTTAGACCTGACTAATCATAAGCAGTCTTCAACTGAAAAATCACACGCTTGTGTTTCAGGACTTGTCTTTTTTTAAACTTTGGCCCTGTTCTATTTAACAGCAATGTTTTCATCTATAGAATTTTATGTTTTCGTGGTAGGAACTTCCAGAGAAAAGAGGCAAACTTTGCAGAACATATTTATAGCATTATTTTCGAAATCAGCCTGTAGATTATGGACTGATTAGCCGATACTGTGATGGAAGATTTCAGCTTGTAAGTTTAACTAAACTATCAGTGCTTTTTTTTCACTTCCTGGGGAAGGGGCCCATGCCCTTTAATTTTTGGGAAATAAGCGTGATTTCTTCTCTAAAAGGAAATAAAGAAACTGATGTAAAGTTACTTTTTTGGGGAAAACTGCATGATTTTAAAGAACTTTTCTGAGGGGATGACGCCCATATACGGCCCCTGCTATAGAAGGAAAAAAAAGCCCAGTAATAATGCTAAAAATGTTTAGAGCTGTTTCAGTGAATTTGTGAAGAGGATGGACGTCAAATCATATTGATGAATAAATTACTTTTTTTACATGTTAAAGGAAACAAAATGTGAAAAGATACCAATGTTATGCTTCGGTGAAAATCTGAAAAAGAATTTTGTACTGAATTTCACTGTGAAAACAGTGTGAAAAACTTGATTGAAATCATATGAAACGTGCCACGTCTATTTTCCAATTTAATAACTTTATTTATCAATTTAAAAAGGATAATTCTTAATCCGATCTTTTGCCATTTAAACATGAAAGCAACCTCTAAAATTTTATTTGGCTTTTCTTGAGTGCAAATACTCTGAAGTGTGGACAAATGTATATGGAAAAAATTAGTTTATATTTTGTGTCAAAGTTTTTTTTGTTATAAGCCATGAAGAATTATTAATAATTTTGCAAACCGCATTTTAAATTCATGTTTCATGAAACTGATTTATGAGATTAGCTTTACCGATTCGCAATGAAAAAGACACAGACGGAACATGAACAATATGTGTTACAAAATTAACAAAATCTTATGCTGCATTTGGGCAAGAATCTCAGATTGTCAATATGTAAAAATTTCCAAATAATATGGAAAAACATATGGTTTTAACTCAAAGTAATTGTTCTTGAGTGCACTGATCAACCAGTTCCTCCTTGATTGAATTTCTGTGTTGACAAATTCAGGCAGTTTTATAAGGAGTGATATAAAAATTCCATAGATAATCACAAAAATTTAAGCCATAGACTAACAATAAACTCTAACTGCTTTTGAAGCAATTTTTTTTCTTAATTTTGTAGAAGTTACACCATTAGCTTGTGGAGCCCTGCAGGAGCACATAAAAATAGGCTAGTAACATCAAACATAAAACTATCAATTTAATTTTTCAAAGGACATTTCAGTGGATATGAAAAGGAACATTAACGAAAATTGAAAAATTATTGCACTACTGCTACATGGCAAATATGCATCTATTCAGTGATACGATAATTCTGCATTAAACTTCACATTGAATAGTGTTTTCTTACAAAATTACCCATTAAATATGATAGGAAAACATTAGTTTAGGCTGAGATATAGCTAATAGCTCGGAGCTGTATGGTTCTGAACATTATAAATTCTTTTCTGTCTTTAATGGGAGAAATGTGCTAATTTTCTTTACAAATTCTTCATGTGATTTTGGCTTTAGACCTCAGTGTTAAATAGAGTTGTATTTCAATATTAAATCATTTACAAATTATACTCACTATCTAAATTTTGGTGAAAATACTGAACATAATAATATAATGTACACAATGTTGTTCCATTGTGGAAAGAATACTGGGCTGAAGGTTATAAAGCTGAGATTGGAAACCAGTCTCAAATCTCAAGCATCTGATTGGCTGAATTATAACCTTAGGCACAGGGCTTTGTAGATAATTGAGAATTCTTTCAAGCTTTAGTAACAAAATGTAAAAAAAATATCCCCAAACCACTTTTTCCTGTGACATGCCAAATTTGAGAGCAAGGTTACTGGATTTATTTTTGTACCTATAAAAATGCTGGAATTTTTTGTATTGTACTCTGTTTTCATTGTGAGCCAATACTATGGGCAAGTTGCAGGAAACCTTTTGTGATATTATCCTTTTACTCCGGTTCAGGGTTTTATCATATGTAGGACCAATGTAGATCCAGATCTGCTGGCACATCCTTGCCATCTGATTTGGAACAACACAGGTTGATTTTTGGTCAGAAATTACCTAAATGACACTAAAAGCAAACAGCATAGTTCATGACCAGATGGGACAGATGTGCTGGCTTATCTGGTTCTACACTGTTAGCCGTTCAATGAAGTAGGGTTAAATCATTCACGATGATTAGCATTGTTTTTGCCATTAAGTCACATTAAAATTTTGACAGTACATCTCCTGCTGGATTAAATGTCTTTTAATGGATTGATGGCTTAAGGTTGTATGTGTTTTCTTTTAATAAAACAACTCCTGAGACATGTCAGAAAAAAATAGGGTCATTAGATTGCTTTATTTTTAGTTGGTTTTTTTCTAGGGTCTGAGCAGGGAAAAACGGGGTTTATAAGATCATAGAAACCAATGCATTTTTGCAAGTATGTACCCTCTTCAATAATTTTGGATATCATGTTCAAACAGAATGTTAGAACATAACAGTTTACTTGTAAGAATAAAACAGTTTGCAATTGAGAATATTTAATGTTATTCAGATTGCAGAAATTCAATTAACGGGCATTGCAGTTAGAATTTTACTGCATGACTGCATTTGACTGACATGGCAACATGGAGAATTTGTCATTTTACTTAGAAGAAATGATAGTATATGACATATTTTGTGGCACAAATTGACTTTTATGTGAAATTTATGTCTTCTTTCTCGAGAATCATTGGTAATTGGTTAATGTATTGCAGTGAAAAAAATGGACTTTATGTGAGGAAAGGGAATAAATTTGTAATAATGAGAATACTGATTGAGCGGATTTTAATTATTGCTTTACATTGACAACTGTTACTTTCATATTTCAAATATGTGTTAATGACAATATTGATGAAGAGTGAATTTAATTTATTAGAGACCAAACCTTGAAAACTGTTACATCAGAATGTTAAACTGGAAAAGTCTTGTTCATCATAATTCATTTTATTTTTGAAGTTGAAGATTTATATCAGAAATTTATTTGAATGCCAACATCACCAGTGTTTTGTACTTTATTTCCTAATATTTTTAATATTTCCTACTTTATGCTACATTGTATTGACGTTGCAGTTGTTTACAAAATGTATACACACGATTTTACATGACAATCTTCAGTTTTCTGTGTATAAATATTTCGAAAATGTGAACATGTGCTACAAATTAACATCCAAATGATTTCTCATTTTACACAGCCGAAACTTTATCTGTTTTCATGTATAATGTAATTAGGAGTAAAGCATTTGGGAAACCCTGAGCTCATTAGAAAAGCATTTGGGGAAGCTTGATGATATCTCTGACTGGTTTCATGAGTTAGAAACTGCAGGTGACATTTAAAAAGGGAACAAATACTGAGACCCAGTCTGATCTGTATAAGCATGTACTTTTCACTAAGCTTAACCCTTTACACCATATATTTTATCCGATCTGCAAACAGTGTAGATCCAGTCAGCAGGCACATCTGTGCCAATTTGATCTGGATGCACTGGTAGCAGCTTTGTCTGAAATAACCAAAGGATTCTAAATGCAAACAGTGTAGATCCAGATCAAATGGCACAGATGTGCCAGCTGGTCTGGATGTATTCTGTTCGCACATGTTATAAAAAGAATATATATGGAGTTAAGGGTTAAAACTGAAGAGTAAAACGATTACCAGTGTAGGATACCAGTGATCCTACTTCCCAAGTCCCGTATTATATGCCATCATTATCATCTTTGTAGCAGTTTAATATTAATGGTTTTAGTTTGTTATTGAGGTTATTAGGATTAAAATCATTTAACCTTTTTCTCCAAATATTTCCGATTTTATAGCATGGCTGAACGTTGTCAGAAATAACCATTGAATCAAAAAGCAAACAGTGTAGATCCTAATCAAATGGCAAGGCTGTGCCAGCTGATCTGGATCTACACTGTTTGTCCATGGATAACAGCCATATCCAGTGGAGTAAAGGGCTAATATCCCCTATCTTAATCAGCATCATACATACTATTATTTAAAGAAGATATACATTTTCTGTCATTACTTATTATCATAATTTGAAATTTTATTACATGTACATGTTAATCCAGAATGCATTGTTACTTGATATCCCTTTAATTTATAGATATTGCTTGGGTGTACAGTGAAGATCCAGATCAGCAGACACATTTGTTCCATATTAGAATGTTCACTGTTCACTGTTCACTGTTAAATTCATTAGAATAAGATTTATTAGATTATTTTGAACCGTGTGTTTCCAGTGTAGATCCAGATTAGATGGCACGCATGTGCTGGCTGATCTCGATCTACACTGGTTGCACATTCATTTAAAGGCATAATATATAGAGAGAATAGGGATATTATTTTCAGTAAGAAGCACCTTTATTGTCTAATCTAAAACAGAAATATTCAATTAGCTTAAAATCTCCAGCCTGCAATTAATATCAAAATGTAGTAATGCATCAGCATTAAACAGACTTCCTGCGCTGATAAATAAACATATTTAGTGTTCATAAAACATGAACAGTTACAAGGCTGCCATAATTCATTAATTGTTACTTGAAATATGATATAAATTATCAGATGGTTCATTCATTGTAACATAAAAGTTCAAACAGTCTGAAATTTCAGTGCAGTTAAAAGTTGGGTTTATTAGCATTTTGGGTGCACTTTTTTGGGGTTGCATGGCATCCATAGAATTGATTAGCCATCAGATATTATTGACTTGTTTTCATGTATTTCACTTACACATTATATATTATTGAGTTCATTAGGATTGGATCTTTTAAGGAAGTGCAAACAATGGTAATGGGGCTTCAGACACTTTCAACAACTGAAATGTTTTTCTGTCCATGATTAACGCAATAAAATATAATTTAAGTCTTTAAGAAAAAAGCTTTCATGATGTTATCTAGGCTAAGACTTTTATATTATCTATATATCTGATTGCAAATGAAGATTTAAACAGAAAGTGACAGAAGTATGTCCCATTATTTCAAGTGGCCAGGTGCTCTTACAATTAATTGTGTAATACTTGTTGACAGCAAGATTTCGTTAAACTTTAGATCCACAGGAAATCACAGCTGATTAAATTTTCTAAATCGTTCAGTGAAATAGCAGGTCATCTTTATATTGATTGTTTATTTTCTGCTCTCCTAAACATTTTGGGCAACTTTATGTTCCCTTTTGTAACAATATTTATAAGAATACTGTTTTAGAAAAATTTTGATAAAAAAGTCCTATCCAAGTTATGCCCAGAAAGTTCTGTGTTTATGGCCCCTAAACATATTGAAATGTAGTATTTCATAATAATGAAACACCAATTCAACTTGGGAGAAACTGCTAGTGGCAGGATGTCTTAGTCAGGTTAGCCTACCAGTAACATCAGGATAAGGTCGGTAATTCCAGTTGTTTTTAGAAGTTTAATAATTTATTTATTTTCCAATCTTTATCAAAATTAATGACTATTGCTACTGACAGAGTTCCTAGCTAATTTATTAACTTCTCGATCCAGCAAGTAATACCTGGTTATGGCCCTTTACTTGATTAAATTTAGTCCCCAGTGAAAGAAAATAAGTTTGCAAATTGTATAAAAATGAAAGCATCTTTATCTGATTTTTTTCCTGTAAATCAATAATACAAAGTCATTTGTATGTAGCCCCATGTCTGTTACATTTTACATGAATTTTTTGGAGCTGAAATAAAGTTTCAATACTCTGACATCCAAATAAAAATTGAAAATTTACTGAAATTTTGATTGAAGAATTTTCAGATTATCATTTTTATTATGTAATCAGGCTAGAAAATGACCATCATATAATGCTCTATCCTGGTATTCCTGTACTCAGGCAGTTAAAGCTACAAAATACTGGTAACTGTTAAATTGTATGTCAGATATTTCGTTGTCCTTCAGTTACCTTACTTCTATTTATGTGAAGTAGATGCTCTTAAGGACCTTCTTATCTGCAGTATGGACACATTTTCTTCACAATTGTCAGAATTGTCCTAACAAAAGTGACCATTACAAGCCCTATGTAATCTGTCTTGATATGTGAGCAGTGTAAACAAAATGGTGTGAAAACTAAATGTTTTCCGAGAGCCAGGAAATTCTTTTTCACCAAGTTGTCATTCACAAAATATAGTTTGGAAGAAGACCACACACTTTGAGTTAAAATTATTTAATGACCTCTTGCAAGAAGACTCTAAGAATACTTGGAATTTGATAGTTTTCTGTTTCCAGCCTAATTAGAGAAAAGGCTTGTGTTTCATTGTTACGACCACTCCCTCCAGTTTACCCTTTTGTAACAAATTGTGAGCACTTCTTTAAATTTTCAGAATTTGCCATCACGCATTACAGATGGCGTTTCTTGTTTTCAAAACTTTCCTAGAGTTGACTTTCTCTTTTTTTTGACAGGCTGCAATTTGAAACAGAGGTATAATTTATTTCATTTTCACAGTTGTTCAATTTCATTACTAAATTGTAATGACTTGTGATTGTTGCATTAAGATTATCAGATGAATACATGCTGATTATTGACAATTAGAATTATGTTGAGGAAATGATGATGACCAGAAATTTTCCAATTAGTTTGAATTCATTCACACTTGCAGAGTGGAATTCATTGAAATCGACAGTATTTGAATAATGATGTAATCATGGACTCGAGATCAGCTGGAAAGTTCAACTTGAAAAATGTGATTAGATGTTGCCGGCAACACATTTATTTTAACAAAAAATAGATTGACAACTTTTGTTGATTTTCTCAACCAATTTGGGCGAAAAGTCGCATTTGACAAAAGCAGACCATCACAAATGAATAATAGTGTGGAAAAGTAGATTTTAATTGGAGACGCCTTAACGTGTAGAAATCTTGTTGAAGGATTATGGTGTCAGTCATCCCATAATGCCTTTGCAGAATCTCGTCTTCAGTCGGTCTTTGATCAGCCATGTTTTTACTTGCGGCTGTCACAGGGTTGATACTTGACCCTGAAATAGCAGAAAAACAACTTCCATTTCACAAAGGAACATGCTTTTTTCTCTGTCAAGTTGACTTTTGAAACATTATTTCCCTTTTTGAAGTGTGCAATTTTCACCTAAATTTGCATGGTTGTTTTTTTTGCTGGGTTTTAGAATATGAAATAATGAAGCATTTTAATTTGTTCAACTTGCAAAAAAAGAGACAGAAGATCATTGTTTCTCGACCTTAACAAAGTGATTCTTGATGCTTCTAATTTTATTTGAAACGCCGTGTCACTTTATCTGTCACTAAAAGATTTCTTTTTCAGACCCTTTACTAAAGAGGTTGATTTCAAAGGTTAAACTATAAGATGTTAAAATAAATGATATTATAATAGATGCTTTAACCAGTATTTTTATTCATTTCATTGACCCAAGTGGCACAGGGCATACTTGACCTCAACACCTGGTTACAATAAAAATGATGCTGATCTTATTTTGATTAAAATTCTTTGGCCTTAAGCAAAAAGTATTTTCTTAACATTTCTACATAAGCTTGCATAAGGTACTCCAAATTGAAGATGTTGTTTTGTTATTGCATGAGACTTTGTTAGAGACACTTTCTAAAATTCAATGGCGAAGTCATGGAAACTGTGGGAATTCAGCATAAAGGTCTGCATCAACTGTGGGAAGATCGAAAGGTGCAAATGAAATAACTGAAGAATTTAAATCTTCCACTGTGTTAACAATAGATTGGATTTGCAAAAATGTTTTAAACAGTTGAAAAAAGTTTTATTATTATGCTCACTTGTTTTGTTACAGTTAACCCTTTCCTCCTAATACTATTTTATCACATGTGATGTCTGATCTGGATCTGCACTGGTCGCATCTTGGTCAATAACCTAATGAATCTAAAAGCCAACATTGTAGATCCTAATGGAATGGCATGGTCTAGATCTACACTGTTCACCTACCCGATACCATAATTGTAAAATATGGAGGAAAACTGCAGTGTTCTATCTTGACCTTAGTTTAAATCGGTAGTCTCACCTTTTTACAGTCCATTTATTTTATTTTTGCAAGATGTCTGCATTTTGAACCTCAAAACAAATTTAAAATGTTTTCATTGAATTAAATGTGGTCAAACGCATGTTGATTAATATTCATTCTGTGAATGTCAGTACTTTAAAAGGATTATTTCTAGATGGTGCTTTTATTAATTTAGTAAAATTTATTATGGGATTACAGTTTTTGTGTCCATTTGTAGTAATTTGAAAATTTTGTGGCACCTGGAAATGCTCTGTTGCCATTTTGGCATTAGGTTGATGGGATTAATCAATAAGGATTAGGGTATAAAAATGTGACAAATAGGATTTGTTGACCACCTGTATTGAACTAATGAGGCATATTGTTGTGGCTGCTTTGGTGTTTAAACTTGTTCATTTCAGAATACAAGTTCGCATATTCATGAAGATTTATACAATGAAAGAAGTCCTACATTGCTCAGTGTGGATCTGTAGTAATGTTTTGATTTATGTTGTTTGTTACATTAACTTTTAAAGATATTTTCGGAGAAAAAAAGTCCGTCAACTTTATATTAAAAACTGTCTTTTATTTAAACAATTTTCTAATTTTCCAGTCTTACAAAGACCGAAGATTATAAAACTGCAATTAGATACAAGTCTCTATATCAGCCAATCAGATGCTTGAGATATGAGACAAGTCTCCATTTCACCTAATGAGATTTAAGACCGGTCTTCATTCTCAAATTTATTATCTTGGGCCAAAAAATGCATTTGAAATTTGGAGTGAAATACATGTATTAATTTTTTTACACAATGTCATCAAATAACTTGTTAATATGTCTTAATGAACCAGTCTGTACCCCAATTATGCCTGCACATGTTCTTTTGTTGTGTAATGTTAGCTATTTCGTCATAATTCCTGAAAAACCTTGCCTCTGAATTATAAATACACTTTGCCCAAGGTCAAAAACTGAAATGGGAGACCTGTACAATCAGACGTTTGAGATTTGAATGTGGTCTCCAAACTCAATTTAATGATCTTGGACCCTGGTCCATGTTCAAAGGACAGTGATTTCAATACAGAAATGGAGTGGGTTCTGGCCAGTCCTAAGCATTTCTTTGTATTTCTTCATTTCAAGTTATCCAGTTTGTCTTATTCTTTACGAAACCTTCCTTCTTTTCTAAACAATGTTATAATACAGTGATGGATGCAAAGAAAATTCAGTCGTGACAGTTAGGTGACATATCGTATCTGTACATGGTAATAAATGACACACAATCTTTTAAAACTTGTCCATTGTGATAGTTGATGTGTATACTAACTTTTCTTGACCTTTAAAGTATAAAATGGAATAAGTTAACACTTTTTAATTATTTCTTTTTTCACTTTTCATGCACCATATTGTTAAGACAGATTCTGCTAAATATGTGTATCATGTAAGAAACATTTTAGACTATGCTAATTTGTAATGTTTTATTTTCGGTAAGAATAACCAAAAATTGACATGCTGTCCTACTGCTTTAACTGTACTGTGTGGGATATGGCTTATAACCCTTGTGCTATAAATGTCGATTTAGATCAGCCAGCATATCTGTTTACACCTTATTCAGAAATACCCTAAATGAATCTTAAAGCATACAGTTTAGAACATAAGCCATTCAGTTAGATCCGGATCAACACTGGTTCCATATAAGATAAAAGCTGTATCTCATAGAGTAAAATGTTAGTACTCATTTCTGGGTGTAGAAGCCATTTTGTCTGTGTCTTATTCCAGCCGAACTGTAGGACATTATGTTGTTATAATAGTATGTTTATATTAAAAAGGTTGATTTGATTTTAAGAGTAAAGCTAAATTACAAAAAAAAACATTCAAAAAGACCCTTACTTATCTACAAGAGCATTTTTTCTGTATATTTGGTGAGGTGGGGGAATGGGTGGGGGAAGGCTTTGGCACCTCCTAGTGTTTCATTAAGATAAGGGGCCAGCATTTTATGTTGCTGGTATTTGCAGTAAACTCATCTTATTTCATTGACCTCCACCCCTTCTGTTTTGAAAAAAAAGAAACCAATGACATCTCCCCTCCTGAAGAACTTGTACAAGCCCATTTTACTAGCTGCTTGTGCTCCACGTGCTTAACTAGAAAAAATCATACAAAAGAACCATAAGCTGTGCATACACAATTGATTGAATTGTTAAATGAAATATGATAAATATCATTTTGAAAGCCGAAGATAGCATTGTTAAGATTAGCCTGCACTCTCAGTGAATGGGCACTGTGCAAATGTTATAAAAACTTCATATGTTTAATAAAACCATCACTACAGCTATAATTTCAAATTGAAGGACTGTTCTTTACTTGGAGTGTTGGTTATTTTACTCCTGTCTTGTTTAAAAGCTTATTTGTATGAAGATTGATTTTTATGGTGCGTAGGATTTACTAAAACTTGACTTTTGTGGCCATTAACATCGCAGATAGTTGGGTTTTATACCTATTATAACAACTAGAGGTGTACACATAAAACTATACAGCAAATGATTGTTCATACTTGTTTAACTGTCATACTTAATTTTTCCTACAAATCAAATCAGCTGGTTTATGTATTAAGTATACATATGAAGAGTAATTTTAGAATAACAAGTGATTATCGATAGAATCTGATACCCTTGTAGTGAATAATAAAAAATGATCTCTATAAAATTTTATGAAAATCTCAGTCTCGATTGTATTTGATTGGTTAAGTGGCTTTACAATTTTGGAGTATTTAGTTATTCAAATCGAGACACATAATATCATTTGTATATTTGAATGTTTATGAAACAGTTTTATTGTAACAGACAAAATTAGGATTAATACAGGAGTAAGTGTTTAACTCTTTCCTCAATATACGCGCCTTTATGGCATGGGTGAACAGTTTAGATCCAGATCAGCCAGCACATTCATGCCATGTGATCAGGATCTAAACTGTTTGCTTTTTGATGTGATAGGTTATTTCTGACCAAAATGCGACCAATGCAAATCCTGATCAGACAGCATGGATTTGCCAGATGATCTGGATCTACACTGGTAGCAAACGCGTAAAAATGCGTATATATGGAGGAAAAGGTTAAATTATGAATGGAATTTTGTATGTGAAATGTATTTTAGATTTTACTGCCATTGAATTAACATTTTCTTTATCAGTTCTTTCGGATGAGATTGGAGGAGACATGGGAACATGTATGTCGCCAAATTATTTTTTTTCAAACATTATTGTGACAAGGCACTTATTTCAGTATAATATTAATATTGTATTTAGTTTTATGCCTTTATATAGAAATTTATTTTTATTTGCTTTTTGTCAAACCATCCATGTTTAGAACTTTATTCTTGTTTGGAACTATCTCACACCTGATTAAGTCAACAAAACCGAGATTTTGACAAAAAGGTCAAACCATCCATTTTCCAGTGAAAGGAGGTTGTTAAAGCTCTTTGAAGCTTGATTTATACAAGAGAAGAAGCACTTTCAACATATTTTTAAATTCTTTGAAACCTATTTGTTCGTAACTAATGTGAAACTGATATGCTTCGTTGATCATCTCTCGCACGCGGTATAAAATTTTCATATCATAAAATAAAATGAAACTTGATACGTTTTGAATGAATAGGCTACCATGTCTATCATAGGAAAGATGTTGGCCTTGTTGTAACTGTGTAAATTGTGAAATAAGATCATATTTAATGCGACTTTGTCACAGTTTTTATTTTTATCTGTGTCATTCTGGGATAAACGAGAATGTGTGATATTTTTAGGAATGGATATATTCTGCTGTAAAAAAAATCAATTGTGTGCTTTCGGAAAAAAATGGGATTCTTTTTGTGAACATTTACAGCAATAAAAAGAGGTATAAAAGGGTTTGACAAGTAACATATCTATATAAATCTTGTTATTTTGGGACTGTTTACAAGTGTCATTTAATTAATTTATAGCCGCTTTCACTGCGGATCAAATATGCGATGACATTAAGTGAAATAACTATATTTTATAATTCAGTTGCAAATAAATTGTCGGTTTTTCTCGTAAGTGGCATGCGAGCTTGCAGAAAGTAGAAAATTAAGCTGATGTGTTGTTTATATTCAGAGGAATTGTTTATATTATACATTCAAGTTCAAGTGGATGGTATATTTTGTAACAGTTTAAAAGTAGAAAGCAAGCAAAGTTTTTGTGAGTCGATTATGCAGAGAGGGGAAATTAAATTATAGGTAAGACCCGTAATTTTGCATCTTTTATTCATATCATGCTAGAACACTGCTGAGATTTGAACTGTTTAAGCTAAAATTTCAAGGCTGAATTGCACATATTTAATTGCATTAAAATATGACAGAGTACACAAAAAATCTATTTGAGGGAATCTAGATGCATTTTAAAATTACCATATATTATATAATCGGTTGCTGAACTTCATATGCTCCATAATGAAGAAAAGGGGTTTTATATTTTATTTTCATATGAAATACAATTAATGGTAATAAAGTAAAAATTGGAATCAAGGTTTTGGATTCAGTAATGTATACAGTTATTGTTTTATTTTTATACACCCGTTTGAAAAACGGGACGTATTATGGGAACACCTGCGGCGGGCGGGCGGGTTGGTGGGCGGGCGGGCGGCGTCCACAGGGTTTCCGCTCTCTAAGTCAAAGAGTTTTCATCAAGTCTTTATCAAACTTGGTGAATATGTTGGTGTGCATAATGTCTCGACCAAGTTCTTTAACCAGCCGAATCCCCCGAGGCACTCCTGAATTATGGCCCTTTAATTGTCCAAAATTTGGGTTTCTGCTCTCTAAGTCAAAGAGTTTTTGTCCTGTCTTTATCAAACTTGGTGAATATGTTGGTGGGCATAATATCTGGACCAAGTTCTATAACCAGCCAAATCCCCCCATGCACTCATGAATTATTGCCCTTGAATTGTCCAAAATAAAGGTTTACGCTCTCTAAGTCAAAGAGTTTTCATCCGGTCTTTATCAAACTTGGTGAATATGTTGGTGGGCATAATATCTGGCCCAAGTTCTATAACCAGCCAAATCCCCCCAGGCACTCCTGAATTATGGCCCTTGAATTTTTCAAAATTACTGTTTCCGCTCTCTTAAGTCAAAGAGTTTTCATCCGGTCTTTATCAAACTTGGTGAATATGTCGGTGGGCATAATATCTCGACCAAGTTCTATAACCTGCCAAATCCCCTCAGGCACTCCTGAATTATGGCCCTTGAATTGTCCAAAAACTGAATTAGCGGTATCTGCTCTCCAAGTCGAATAATTTTCATCGGATCGTTACGCAACTTTGATGATCAGCATTTTGACGGGCGTATTTCGTGTCAGTTTGGCACTCTTGTTGCAAAATAGGTCATTTCTTGAAATACTCCTATCTAAGACATTATAATGGGTTTTGCAAGAACATATGTTCAGTTTCTAGGAGTAAAAATAATAACCTTTTATTTATTTAACCCTTTCCTCCATAAATACATGTTTTTTCGCATGTGCGACTAGTGTAGATTCAGATCAGCAGGAACATCCTTGCCATCTGAACAGGATCTGCACTGGTCGCATTTTGGTCAAAAATAACCAGATGAACCAAAAAGTGATCAGTTTATATCCTGATCAGAAGGCACGGATGTGCCGGCTGATCTGGATCTAAACTGTTCCCCCGCAGATGGAGGAAAGGGTTAAAATATTCTTTAAAACAAGGGCTCGGTGCCATACTGGTATGACTCAAATAGAATTTTGAAAAAAATTGTCCAGTTTTGTGCCCATCCTTGAAATAGTCTTATGTTTAAAGTTGTTATTAAGAAACTGATTGTACTTTTACTCCTACAGGTAATTTAACCATGCAAATATAAATGCATTTCTGAATGATAATTAATGAACATGTAAACTTTGCTAAATTAATTATGTGAGTCATTCTGTATTGGATTATAAAAATATCAATCACTAAATCAACTGCAGCAAAAGGATTTTTTTAAGGGTGGGTGGGGTGGGGTGCATAATAGTTCATGCATTGTGCAGGGTTAACATAGTGGGTTAGGGAGTTAGACTCTGAAGTTTTATGACTGTCACCAAAGCCTAGTACAATATATTTAACCGTTTCCTCCATAGACACAAATTATTGCTGTGACGAACAGTGTAAAGACCACACATCCGTGTGGTCTGATCAGGATCTGCACTGTTTGCTTAATGATTTGTTAGGTTATTTCTGAACAAAATGTGACCAGTGCAGATCCTGATCAGATGGCATGGATGTGCCGGCTGATCTAGATCTACACTGGTCACACATGCGTAAAAATGGGTATATATGGATGAAAGGGTTAAGAATGATGAATTAAAAAATTGAAAGCCTTGCATTACAATTAAATGACAGTTATTTATTCAGAATTCATATATATATACAAGCAGGTGTAACAATGCATGAACAATTTGAGCTGTCATTAAACAAGTGTTGAACATGCATAAATTGTTATTTGACTTTTCTTTGACAAGGAAATCATACAAAAGAACATAGGATGAACAGTAATAATTTCCGGTGTTTTAGCATGAATTACTTGTTTCATATTTATATCAGTCTTTATGACTTTGATATAGTTGTTGTTTCATTAACCAAGGTATTTATTAAAGTATGATATTCTTTTGTTTCATTAACTATTACAATTAGTTCTGTGTAATTGCTTACGGTTTACTAGATACAGGGATGGTTGGATAAAAAATGTCACCTCAGGAACTTCATTGGATTATAGCTTATGATCATGAGACAAATATTTAAACTCAAGTTTATAATTGCTGACTTTGGAGACTGAGCCTAATTTAATTGTGAACAAGTATTTAAACTCTATGATATGTGATGGTGCTAAATTTCAAACACTAGTTACAGTTAAAGCCTTAAAAAATTAAAGCAGCATACACTGTTCATGTGTAACTTCTTAAGTACTCCAACACCTTGTTTATTTAATTTGTAAGAATAGAGCATTAGCTTAACCCTTTACTCCATGGATAATGGCTGTAACATCCATAGGCAAACATGTAGATCTAGATACTCCAGCACTTCAGTGCCCAAAATGTCACCAGTGTAGATCCTGATCAGATGGCAACGATGTGGATCTACTGGTGCCCATATGATAAAAGACAAATTTATGTACATGTAGTAAACGTTAAAGTGTGAAATGAAACCACTTATAAAGTTTACAGTAAGATTCACAAAAAGACAATATGCTGTAACATTGATTGATTATTGTATACCTTACCTATTATGGGTATGTGTCATAGGCACATATACATTTTCCAACTTTTCTACAGTTGACCCTTCAATTACTCCATATATATGCATTTAATGCTTATGCAACTAGCAGATGGCACATCAGTGCCATCTGATCAGGATCTACATTTTAGCTTTTTGATTCATAAGGGTTATTTTTTACCAAGAAGCAAACAAAGTAGATCCTGAGCAGATGGCATGGATGTGCTGGCTGATCTGGATCTACACTGTTCCCACATGAGAAAAATTGTGTATATTTGGAGTAATTTAGGGTTAACTAATTATGTGTCTTGTGCACATATACATTTTCCAACTTTTCTACAATTTATAGAATGCTGCTGGGGATCACAGTAAAGTTTAAAGGTCATTTATAAAGTGATTAAGATGATTGATTTTCTCCATTGTTGGCGTGTCTAGGTGATGGAAAAGGGGAGACAATCATGTATACAATGATTCGTCCATCAGTGATGCCCAACAATAGGATGACCGCGGTTTGATTGATACCTACGACACCTCGTTATAAGTGAAGCAGAAGTGAATTTAATGTACAAAGATGTGTAATTAGATATTGCCAGTTTCAAGTGTTTTTTGGTCAAAATGGTTGACAGGTCAGTTCGACCTCAGACAGATGTCGTCTAGTATTTTGGTCACAAGAAAAATAGCCTTTAAATTGCATTGGTTTCCAACTTTGAATATTATGTAACAAATTGAATTATATATTGTACTTTCTCCTTTTTCAAAAGATTTATTAGATAATATGAAATTAAAAATTGATTCATAAAATATAACTTTTATTTAATTGTTGATTATAATTTTTTAATGTCTATATAAATCATAAGCGTTTGACAGGGGAATTTGGCAGTCCTTTGGATCTAAAAAGAACATAAAAATTGTTTTCCCTATTATTTTTGAGACCATGTTAGATGTTGCATTAAAATGAACATAAACTTTTGGTATTTAAAACTCTTTATGATAGATTATATGACTATTATTTTATATCATGTGTGAACATTGTAGATCCAGATCAGCTGGCACATCCATGTTGTCTGATCAGGATCTACACTGTTCACTTTTCACTTTTATTTATATAAATTATTTCTGACCAAGATGGGAACAATGTAGGTCCTGATAAGAGGGCACAGATAGATGGGATAAAGGCATATCCTTGAAGTAAAGGGTTAAAAAGAAACATTTGTGATAAAAATTCCCAAATGTATTGCTTCTCTGCTCTCACAGCCTGATCATACATAAATTTTCAGTTTTTGACAAAATAATAATTGAATGCATAGCTGATAAAACTAGAAGATTGCTTTAGCTAGCAGGATTGAAAGGAAAGTTGAAACTGTTTTTTGTGTTTTGTAAATTTCAACGGCTTTGTCCAGTGGTGCATTGTAGGTTAATAAAAGGGAGCTCTGTAGGATACAAATGACCAGCGGCATGAAATCAGATATTTTGAGAAAGAACAGTGGTTGTTGTTCATTGTTTTCATAAGGAGTGGTGTGTGTATGTGTTGAAGTTTGTGTTTTTAATGATGAGAATAAACTTGTCAATTTGAGGTTAAACACTGTTGCTTTCAAACATTACTGAGTGCTTTGAGATCAGCAGGAAATGTTCTTATGGTGTCAGCCAAGACAGTTGCTGCTATATTGTAATGTTTACAGACCAGAATTGTTGTTTAAAAAATGCCAATTTCATTTTTAATCAGTTACAATAAAAATTGTTTCAAGCTTGTTAACCTATGTACTGTTCTAAGATTTCCTTTGTAAGTGTACTTGTAAAAATCTGGAGTTTACAGTGCCCAGATATTACAAAACTCACTTTGGCAAGTTACCAGTCTCCAATCTTTAGCAGATGATTGGTTGAATGTTAAGCTCAGTCTCCAAACTGACCAATCACAAGCTAGAGTTGTCAAAGTTGGTTTCCAGTCGTAGTGTTTAGGACCTTTGGCCCAGGTGAGACATTATCTTTTAATTTTCTGTTAGTCTTTCTCATCTTTCTCAAAAAGCTGTGAAATGTGCTTCTGGTTAAATAAAACATAGTTTACAATAGATTGTAAAGTTAGAAAGTGTTTTGCTATCTTTGTGTTTTCATGTGTTTTTAATTCTGGTACAAAGTTTATTGTTAAATTTTAAGTGTAAACCACCCCTATAGGTCATTAAGACATTTGTGAGAGTATTAAATGACTAAAAAATGTTGTTAACCTCAAGTCCTGTTGTATTACCAAACACTAAAAGACACAAAGACTTTATAAATGATGTTAATTTTTTGGGGTGTCAAATTGTTGTCCACTGATCTGGGATAAAGTTTTCGTGTATGGGGCACATTAGACTACTGAAACCCCTCATATGTACCTAATTGTGGTAATTATGTTAACATTTCACTGGACGCTTTTATATTTCGGCATATGAACTTGTTGCGAAAACCTGTGCCTGTAATTTTGTTGATCATTGAATATGCACAAATTGCCACGCTTGTGTTTGATTGACCATCAAATAACAGGCTAGTGGATATGTTTACGATACATGTATTTGTTATTTGAAAATCATAATACTAGCGTATGTAGTGAAATGTGCAGATTATTAATTTAACTTGTTGCTTTGTTAATGTTTTTTTTGGAATTAACATTTTATATGGATAGTTTTGTGTGTGAGCATTATGATATATTTTAGGTGAGTTAAAAGGAGTTATGAATTGATTTTCTTTTTTGAATCACATTATTTGTTAAAAGATATGTTAGTTAAATAATTTCATATTTAACATATATCTGATGAATAGTTTGTGGACTGACCTCTCTTAGAATTTAATGTTACTATAGGCTTTTTTCAGAAATTCATTTATTGAATATCAGATGTGCAAGTTAATCTGCGTCTACAATGGTCACAAATGTGAAATAAGCTGTGCTTGGCAATTAAAGGTTGAATAGCCACAAAGCTGTTTTCATAAAAGGTTATACAGTTTAAATTGTATGATAGATAATTCACAAGGCATAAAAAATAAATTGTTTGTTTAGAGTAATATTTCTAAAATCACAGTATTTTAGCAAATGACACTTTAATATATTGCTGTTGTTACTGAGTTATTTTTTCATCATTGAGGTGAGTGAAAGTGTACAAAATTTCATCTGCTACATGTAATGATTATTGTGTTTATTTCCAACTTTATCAATGATATTATATGGTCACACAGTTAGTGGTCCCCCCCCCCACCCCGGTGCCACTTAAACTCCTCATTTACGATGTGTCAGATAGGAATGGAACAAACAATGTTTTTCTTCAGGCCTAAGAAGAGCCTAATGTCTCCATTAATTACCATAAAATTTAACTGAGTTGTCAAATTTTCATTGTATGGACATGATTTACAAGATTTTTATTTAGATCAGTTACATATCGGGCTCAAATTGTGGTCTTTTTTTTAATCAGGTTATATTTTAGGTTTTCAATACTAAGACAGTTTGACGAATCAGGGTCAGCGCAACAACTTTGTGTTTCCTTTGAAATAAAAGATGTGAAGTGCAATCTACAGTGTTTTCAATTGCATTAACCTATTTATCAAAAACATTTGTTGCAAACTCTATCATGTTACTTATTGAATAAATTAACATTAATTTCATGGGCATTTATTACATCAAACATATCTTAATAACTTCATTTTGAATTTAATCTATTAGCTTGGAGGTCAAATGTTTTCAAAGAAATCTGCAACAAGAGCAAAGGTAAAGCTTGCAATACTTTTTTTACAAAACATCATACACACCTAAAAATTTGCTTGGAATGTTCAACAAATTCTCAGTCAAAAAAATAACCCGAGGTTAGGGTTGCTTCAGTTGGAAACATTTTGACAAATTTTATATTGAAAATTGAATGTTTAATTTATTAATGTGAGTTATCCATTTACCAGAAGTCATCAGAGTGAATTGTGTGTGTGTTTGGCGGAGGGGGTGGGGGGGGGGGGGTCACTGGTGAATAGTCAGTTTTGGCCAAAGTCTGATTTGGATTTTGAAATTTTAGAAACCTAAGAAATTAATAAAAATAATTTTTCCTTATAAAAATCTATTTTTTAATACTTGAATGAATGAATTAGATGAAAAGATCTACAAGCTCTGGCTTCATGTTTTTATGTATTCAGTGTATTTTTGTCTTCCAAAGCTAAATACATGCGGTTTTGTTACAGAACATCCCCGATTCTGTAATGTATCCAGTATCTGGAAGATCGGCAATGTCTTTAATTCAATTTGCGGTAATGTTAGCACCCTAATTGTTTACATGGAGAGCAATTAGGATTTGTTTCTCTGAAAATCTTGTCTGTCTGTCATGAACCATAATCTGGGACATGTTGTCAGAGGAACAGAGTATTTCTGACAGTCTGTGATCAAGATTATAAAACTTAGATTGGAGACCAGTCTCGAATCTTAGTGTTATGATCTTAGGCCCTGGAATGGCAGTTATGAAACTTGGTGGGTTATAAGTGGAGATTCTGATTTTAGTGGTAAAATTTAAAAAAAAACCAACAAACCTGATACGGAACATTTTATGACTGTTTTCCATGAGATCCAAATAATGTAATTAATCAGTTTGTAAGCAAAACATTGCTTATTCTTAATGCTATAGTGTTAAGCGTGGCAGGTGATTTTTTCATGACAAATGAAAAATTTATAAGTTGGTCATGACATCAAAAGAAAAAGGTTTGGAGGTAAAATAGTTAGATTTTTTTGTAAATAATAAGAATATCATTTTAATGGTTTAAACACCATTTATTTTAAATATATTAGCTATATGAACTATGTTTGTGTGATTATTTAAAACAGTGATTGTCTGCCTTTAAAATTATAAAATCCATTGACATATTAAAGTAAAATGCATGCAGAATTCACATACCTCCCAGAATTAAGTTTGATTTTCTTGTCACCAGCTGGGCATGTGGGATGAAAATTTGATTAAATGTAAAATTGAAGCTGATCATCTGGTTTAAAATGTAGATACTCTTATTAAAAGCCTGTATATTAGGTCTAACAGTTAAATTATAGAGCTGATTGAAACCTTACTTTTCAAGAAAAGAAGAGTCAACAGATTTTAAGGAATGAAGTCTGAAAATAATTAGATGTTTAATTTTCGGAAGTATCAAAAATGGAAAACAGAAAGAGAAAAAACACACTATGCTTATGTTTACATTTCACCTCGACTTCTATAAACTGTTCATTTACCAGAACTACAACATATTCCAGATACCGGGCTAACAGAAACAATCTTGTGAACTTTACTTATCATTGTTATCACTAAACTTGATACATTGGAGGGATTTACTTTTAAAATAGTTTTTAAGTGGATTACATTTGATATCTTATGATACTGCTTGATTTTGCTAGTTTTTTTTTTTTGAAGTGATACTCTAGGTTTGTAAAACTTTCTTTTATTTGAAAACGGAGCTTTGATAATGAAGTCTAATTTAATTTAAATTACAACTGATGGGAATACAGAAATGTTTGTTATTGCTTTTTAACATGCGACACATAAATGACCCTTTGTCTTAATAAGCCTGTACTATTGTGATCAAAAAAACGTATGATATTATGTTATATTGATAGTAGGCCTTTACTCCCTTTTGTTTCAGATTTGTAAGGAATCCTTTAATGTTAGTGTCACTTCTGACACTAAATTTTATGCGTGTAGATCCAGATCTGCCTATCCAGATCAGCCTGCACATCTGTGCCATCTGATCTGTATCTTCTTCAGTGGCATCTTGGTCAGAAATAACCTCAGTAATCAAAAAAGCAAATAGTGCAGGTCCTGATCAGATGGCATGAATGTGCCAGCTGATCTGGATCTTCACTGTTCGCTCATGCCATAAAGGTATATAAATGGAAGAAAGGGTTAAGCGTTTTATTGGCAAAAAATTTGCATAAAAAATCTTAAATCTATGTCAAAGAGAAGATTTGTTAGGAGCCTTTTATAATGATATTTGATATGAAAGTCAAGCATTCATTATAATTACTTCTAAATTTAATATTTAACAAACAGTTTCATTCATTTGTTCAATTGGTTTGTATTTTTGAATTCATTTCTTAACTTGTAAAGTAGAAAGGGTCCTTCTCTTTCATTTATCAAACTGTGGAAAGCATTCATATCAAACTTTGTGGAAAGAGTTGAATATATTTCTGTCATTGTTAATAAATGTTTTGCTGTTTAAATTTTTATAATGTAAGAAATTCATCTCCCATTAAAAACTTTGGCTAATGAGGGAAGAATTCTGTGTTAAAGATAAAATTGCTTAAAAATTGTTTTGTCATATTTGAACTGATTTAAGGCAGGCAATATAGCTGTAAATACATTGTTTTACAATCATGTAGATAGTATGCTGGTATTTTAATTTAGTGTTGTAGAATTGCAATCAACATGATATTTTTAATTTGAATTCAAGAGATATTATTTCCTTCATTACTGTTGGATATTGCACAGGTTTAAATGTCATATATTTTGTGCTAAGGTAAATACATAACTTTTTAAACACTAGCAAAATTCAAATGTCTAATGAAAAATACAATGGCATTAAATTAAATTAATGAATTGATCCATGCGTAAAAATCTGACCAATCACATGATACAATAGTACTATTTGTTTAACCCTTTTCTTGATATAAATGCATTTTTACGCATGTGCGACCAGTGTAGATCCAGATCAGCTGGCTCATCCGTGCCGTCTGATCAGGATCTGCACTGGTCGCATTTTGGTCAGAAATAACCTAATGAATCAAAAAGCGAACGGTTTAGATCCTGATCAGACGGCACTGATGTGCCAGCTGATCTGGATCTAAACTGTTCGCCCTAGCAATAAAGGTGTATCTATACAGGAAAGTGTTAAATAAAACATGGCTAGAACAATTTTGGTAACAATTTTTCCAAAGAATGTTCCTGTGAAATATGTATGAACTCTAGTAAGCAGGTTTTGAGTAGAAGCTTTTTAAAGCATATCCTATACAAGTTTACTCATACGCTCAATACTTTTTACAATTTACAAAAATTTGAAGAAAAAACAATAATATAGATACATAATTATAACCTTATAGTGAAAACAACTCTGCTTTATCATGAAGGAATAGAACTGAGATTATATAACAAAACAAAAAGGTTAACCCTTATACCACTTTAAATTAATGTAATTGACTCCGCTCTTAATTCAGTTATTGTTAATTAGAGTGTTTTACAGAAAGCATTGACTGAATATGGACCAGTGTAGACCTTGTTAGACTGGGCTGGTTAATCTGGGTCTACACTGATCACAAATGTGTCAAATGCTGGTGTTTGCTTAACCTTTAACCATTAAGACCATTGAAATGCCTGTAATCACATGGGTGTAGATCTAGGGCACATCAATGCTGTCTGATCTTGATCTACACTGTTTGATTTTTTATCAGAAATATCTAATGAATCTTAATATGCAGGCTGATCTGGATCTAAACTGTTAGCTTAGGGGATGTAAGCTGTATCCCATAAAATAAAGGGTTAAAGGGTTATAAAAGACTATAACATGATTGTGTGCATCTTTTCTTGCCATCATTGCTTTGTATATGCTCTACTGGCTTATCAGTAAGCCACTTGTAAAAACCAAGAAAAACCTGAACATTCTCGTAGAATGGTGCCGGTAGGAGTATTACAGAAAATCCCATTTAACAGTATGAAGTCTCGGTAATGTTTCATGCTAATGGGATTTTAATGGGTGCAATCTCATTTATTAAACATTTGTGTAATACTGTATATATGTGTTTTTGGAAACATTTGAACATTTGTTTAACAAAACATCTATGCAGGAATGAGTTGGAACATTATCAGATTCCATCTAATAAGAGGTTGTTGACTTTTTTTAATGTAATTAATAAATTTTGTTTTTTGTTTTAACATTTGTAAAAAATTTTATTGAGTCTTTTCTGTTCTAGCATGTCTGGATTTCTAAATTACCTGCTAGATTTATGCCATGGAACTGCCTTGTTATCAGTTTAAGCCAGTCCATTCCTGATTCATAGGGGTTTTTGTTGCTGTCAGTAGCAGAGGGTAGATCTGATCTGGGTCTTCCTGGTAGCTAATGTTAAAGAAGTTGTGCATAGCGCTTGTAGGGCTAGAGGGTCAGCGTACATCTTAATGAATTCAGTTCAATTTATGTTCATTTTTATTGTATATGTACAGTATATTGTGGTGTAATATTTTAGATTTGTTTTTTGTTGTCACATATTTCACGCAAGCGAAAATGCATGAAACAAAATGCCAGCAAAATTTAGCCATGTAAAAGTGCAACTTAGGGACCAAAATAATTGTGCAACTTTATGTCCTCATAGAAAGGTCATTAGCTGCTTCTTGGGGAAAATTTGTCCCACAAAATCATATGACACAAAACAGTATTTAGTGAAAATGCCTCCCATGGAAATTGAATGATATTGAACAGTATTTAGTGAAAATTTGTCCATACAAAATAAAATGATATGCAACAGTATTTAGTGAAAATTTATCCACACAAAATTAAATGATAACCAACACTTTTTAGTTAAGATTCAAATCACCGTGTAGTTAAGCTACACCAATTTTTGTCGTAAGTATAAATTCAGTAGAATGATTTTTGTCAATACAAAAGTTTTCTGACTGATTTTTTTTTACTGTGTTCTGATGTTTCAAACCACTGACTGAACTTGTTTGTGACCTACAGTTCTGGAACTGGTTTTGAATATATCATGAAGGGAAATTGCCAGTTACTACCTGCACCAGAAATGTTTTCTCTGGAAACAGAGCTTTATAATTGTAAGGTAATAACTTTGATTAATGTTTTAAAGATATTCAAAAATGTTTTAAAGATATTCAAAAATTTGTGACCTAAAGATTTTCATTTTAATTGTCTTTTTTTCTTAATATATAAAGCTGAAAACATTTTTTGCAGAGGAAAGCTTGTATACAATAGTAACTGGTATAGGAATTATGTGCGGTGTTGATGTACTGGAAGTCTCTTAAAAGGGAGATAATTATCAATTATTACTACTAATGAGAAGTCTTGACAGTGCAACACAACAGAGCTCATAATTCAATTTCTTTTTTTTTTTCATTATGAAATGTGCCATGTAAGACTGTTGTTTTCATACCGCTTGCTAACCTACCATAACCGCTGAGAGCGCAGAAAATAACAAGAGCTTGACACTTTACTGTTTGAAATTTGTGAATGTCTGATTTTGTTTTCTCACAAAGCTTCTATCCGGAAGTATGCTAAAATCATTCCAGAATCATATACCATAGAAGTATTGTAAAGAAACAGGCTTTTATGAAAAATGAAAATCTTAATGAGCGTATTTTATGATGATAATGGGATTTCCATTCGTGGAACAGGAGTTTCAAAATCTATTCCAAATGGCTGGTGAATTATGAAGATTATTAAATACTATTTACTTTTCTTAAACAATATAATTCTAAAAGAGAATGGAAAAATGATTAAGAAAATGACCTTTAATTACTGCATTACCAGATTGAAATAATATATAGCCTAGAAGTGGGAAACAAATTTACACATATTTTTAATTAGAATAAAATAAGAATATTGCACAACTGATATGTTCTTTGATAAAGACCATTTATAATTTCTTTGATAGACTTTCTGACAATTATCAAATGGCTGATTAATAACATTTTTATAAAATATTGATTATTACTTAGTAACCCATTCTCAAGATTTTTACATTTTCTCTCTTGCCAATGTAATAAGTTCAACAATGTACAAAAATGTTCTGGACCAAAAATTTTAGCGTTTGTGCTAACTTTTATTTTAACCAGTTTGTTCAGACTCTCCGTGAAACAGTTTATGACCTGAGGTTTCTCCGTTAACTGACCTTATCATGAGGAGTTCCTCAGGGTGCAGTTTTTATACCCTATCTTTTAGTGCAGTTTATTACAATTTAACAGCCTTTCAAATTAACTTGTAAACTTGGACATGTTACCCTCTCTTTATTTTATTGTGAGATTAATATGTGTTTTATTGGAGCACACATTATTGTAATTTGTAATGTTTGAGAGATTTGTTTTTTCACTGGGAACACATTAAGTCTAATGTTGTTGCAGGAAGAATTCCGATTTAATAACCTGTTGCTATGAAGATCCCTTTAATTTTATGAAGGACCAATTTTTGTTCCAATATTAACAATGAGTGGTCATCATCTCATTATAACTTGATCACTAATTTATTACCTTATTAAATGTAATTCCTGTAAATGTGGATGATTACAGAAAGAAAATTTTACAAAACTAGTGCGTTAATTTAATGATAGAATAATGTCATAATTTGAATAAAAGGGGTCATCAAATTGACATTATTTTGTTAGCTTGAGTTGTAATGGAGAAATTTTACCTTGAATGAATTTTACTGTCTTATTTGTGTTTAATAGACAGTGTGCAAACCCTCTAGCGTAATTAATCTGTCTTGACATAAATAATTTTAGGAAATAACTTGGTGTAGCTTGTCAGGGGTATTCATATTCTGTTAGGTAACAAATTAGTCTACATGTTTGAATGAATAAATTTATGGTTTCTCTCAAAAGTGGAGACCATGGCATATTTTACTCATTATCTAGTTTGAATAATGACTTATCTTAAATATCAGGTATTCTTTAAATATAGGATCATTATATTTTGACTTTGATGCATAAGAGTATCAAATTTACAACGCTATCTTTGAAGGAAATTTCGTATCTAATTATGCTGTTTTTCTACTCCTGGCCTTATCTTGTTGCACAATTTCAATGTTAAAATGATTAGATAATAGCTTGAAAAGTATACCTGGAAGTCAACTAGGGATGAGGCTTTGAGATATATCAAAGAAAATAAAGAGTTTTTAAGTATGCTTGCCAACAAATAAGATATCACGTTTTATTATTTCCATGTTTTGTATGTTTTTGAGAAAGTTGTTATGATAACATTGTGAAACTTTTTTTGTTAGGTTTTGCAAAAAAATATCAATATATACTGATAACAATGTGATAATAGAATGATGAGATAATTAAAGGGAGACAAGCAGGTAACATGAACTGATAAAAAATGTGGCAGAGGTTGTACATAGAGTGGAATCATTTTAATTGGTTCAGGTTTAATTTTCACATATTTTGTGCTGTGGGAATCTGATCATTGTTTATAAACCCAGTTTTCATCTTGAAAACCCTGATAATTAGATTTGGGTATGTCATTAGGTGGGCATGCTGGCGTCAACATTTCATTACTTTTCATCATTAACCTTTTAAGATAGAGCTTTGAAACTTAACATAGTTGTCTGAGATCACAATAGCAATAATTAGGACAAGTTTCATAACTCTTTGACTGTATTTTGTCACAGTTATGCCCCTTTTTAACTTAAAATTTAAGAAGAAAATCCGGTTTCGTTGCATTGTGGTGTCTCTTGTTTATATCACGAGTACAATATATTGGATTGACTTTAATGTTTACCCTTGCTAAATTGTCAGTTTCCTCTTCTGAGCCAGAATTTGTCCGTACCAATTAAATTTAACCCTTTACACCATAATGATATAAGTTGTTGTTTTTCAAATGTGCAACATGAAAAGATCTATATGATATGACACATCTGTGATGTATGATCACGATCTGCACTGTTCACTGTTTAATTATTAGGTTCACCATGGAGAAAAGGGTTACTATTACAACAGTGAGAAATGAAGTATCTTTGAAAGAACACATTAAATTTTATTATATTTTACTAGATGTGATTGTTACCTTCATCAAGATATCACATAAAAAGTTTTTTTCCAACTTATCCTCAAACTTCCAGGCACTGTATTTACATCCATCCAAAAACCTCTTGATAGATCACAAATTTATGGGTCAACTAAATTATGAAAAACATCACTTTAGCCTTTTGAAGTTGTTCTAATCACAGGATATAGCAGGCATCTGGATTGTAGAAGAAAGCAAAAACTGTCTTAAATGTTTGATAGATCCCCATCCCAATTATTGCTTTATTTCTTAGAATATTCCCAATGATTGTGGTGATCCAATTCAAAATTGTTTGAAGAAACAGGTTTTTATTTGTATAATGCATTCTTTTCTTTGATATTTTGAATGATCATTGAGTTGTTCTTTTTGATTTATGTGATAAGATGATGTGAAAATCTCTATAAGAGTGAGGTACTGTCTGAAATCCATTGGACTCCAGTCTCATTACGTAAATAATAATTTTTAAGTTGAAATGTAGCTCCATTATATATGCACATTTTTGGGATGTAGCCAGCATCCACAAACAGTTGTGCACAATAATTATCTAATCTTCACCAAAATTAGTTAGAATGAAAAATATATTTAGCAAGCTTGATAAACATCCAGATTGATTTAGTCACTCTTCAGTTATGGCCCTTTTATTGTCAGTATTTTACCAAATTAGCACATCAGCTCTTTAAGTCTTTATCTAGTCTTTACCAAAATATTTTGAACTCTAAGTTGAAAAACATTTCATTTGCTGAATCTTTATATTCTGATTTTTGTTCTCCAGTAACCCAAAATGATAGAAAAAAACTAAAATCTTAAAACACTTTAATAAATATTCTACTTGGGTGCCAAGCTAATGGTATGAATATTTCAGTGTATTCATGTAAACATGTTTGCTAATTTATGTCAATTTTTATATTTTCAGATTTTAAAGACAGTTCTGCTACTAAATACAAGATGGATTAATTGTAAAACATTAGAGGTAAGAATTTCAGCATATATATCAGCCAAGCAATGTTAAGAATTTATTTTCTGTATAATTTATAGGTTCAGACTGTAAGCTATTTAACACAGGATGGTGGAACATTTTCAAAGTTCCATCTTGTTTGTAATAATATGAAAGCTTTAGATCCTGTGGCATCTCATTGGATGTGGACAAACATGTTTTAACCTTTTCCTCCATAAATACACATTTTTATGCATGAGCAACCAGTGTAGATCCAGATCATCCGGTACATCCGTGCCATCTGATCAGGATCTGCACTGGTCGCATTTTGGTCAGAAATAACCTAACAAATCAAAAAGTGAACACACAATAAAGGTGTGTCTGTGGAGGAAATGTTAAGACACTTATTGACCCCTATGAGCATTATCACTGGCATGCTGGGTAGAACCAACAACCTTAGAAACTTCCTCACAAAAAGATTCCAACTATGGGAGAACTTGAGAGGCCAGGCAGTGGTGGCCTGTCTTCTTTCAGCACATAGGTGAGACCAGATATCCTTGAAAATTCTGGTTTGGTTGAGACCACATACCCCCAAACCCTCAAAGAGAGTGGGGAGAACACATTTACCCCTGAACCTTCTCCCCATACAGTACCATATACTCTTGACTGTTCTCATACAGCAAGACCACATACCCCTGAACCCTCAAAATAGGGGAGGGGCAAAACACATACCACTGGCCTGAACCATCTCAAATTGTAAGACCAAACATCACACTGTTCTTTTCATCCAGCAAAACCACAGCAAGACCATTAGATGGTTTCTTCAACATTAGGATGACTTTGACAAAACTTGTTGTTTACTGGTCAATTTTTATTTTGAGGTCATATTCCAGCCAATGGGAAGACTTGAAACAAACTTACCAAATGAACCTAGGTGCACTTTTCAGAGCACCACTTATTAAAATGTTTATTTGTTTTATGAATGGATGAAGTTATTTTGGAAACCTGATAATTTGCTTACCTGTTTCAAGTTTTTCTCCAAAATGAAAATCAAGCAGAGTTTGCTATCCACCTGTCACACATAATTCATGCAAATGACCCAAGTTGCTATGGAAACTATATGATACACTGAAACAGTATCTGAGATAAGAAGGAGAGAAGAGAGATGATGTTTGGATGAAAAAAGTCATGATTTATGGACATAGTGTGTGATATGTGTTCAGTCTGCTAGAACTTGAAAAGTATGTTGTGGAAAGTTGAGAAACTTGAACAGATTTCAGCAATGCATGACTGTTATCAAGTGTTTATCCATTCTCAAGGCAGAGGTCACTTCTTTGATCAATGCCAAATGGTTCTGTTACTGCAGAAGTTCAAGTGGATACATGCAGTCTTTGAAGATTTGCACTTGGGTTTAGTGGGATTTTTTGCAGTGGTATTATGTTACCACACAAGTAATAAGGAAGTGTTTTTGTGAATGGTGAATATTTGTGAAATGTCAAAGTGTCTTAATTATCATACACATTTGAAATTGTGCACCATTTGTAGGTTTTTGTTATTTTTGAGACAGGTAGAACTTCAAAGAACCAATAAGTACATGTACTTATTTAAACTTTGTTTAAATCCTAAGTTTCTGATTTATGGTCTAAAATAAGTGTGTGGTTTGGCCTATACAATAATATCGTGATTTGGTCTAAAATAAGATTGTAGACTCCAGTGGCAACACATTTTTCAGGTTTGCAAAGATTGCTTTTGTTAACCTGTATAGATCAAGATCAGCCAGATCTGGCAGATCAGTGCCCAAGGTTATAAAACTGAGCATGGAAACCAGTCTCAAATCTCAAGCATCAGATGCTTGAGATTTGAGACTGGTTTCCATGCTCAGTTTTATAACCTTCAGCCCAGATTGCACAGATGTGCAGGCTGATCTGGATCTACACTGGTTGCACAAAAGTTGCTTCAAAAGTCATATATGTAGAGTAGAGGGTTAATGTTTTCATGTTCAGTTATTACAAAGTGATAAAGATTCCTTCATTTCTCTGTACTCTGGGTGGGCATTGCTTGCAGTTCAAGCATTTTTAAGATGACCATGTGCTACTAGCATCTGTCAGCACACTTGATTAGAAAGTGGTGTGGTCAAACTGGCCAAGAACAAGATTTCAGTTAAGGCCAGAGATTTAATGATTGCTGATGATTGCATTTAAGACTAGGTGATTTATATATTTGTGTTAATTACTAAAACTAAATTTAATATTTCATAAATTTTGATTTAGAACATCTGTTCAAACTTGCTGCCAGGACAAGGTGGCAAGGTGGCTCTACTGCATGTTTTTAAATGTGTATATATCAAGGAAAGGGTTAATATTAAAAGTGTTGTCAATGAAGGTTGCAGAACTAGTAAGTTTTCAGTATATATGAGGACAATTAAAAGTGACATTGAGTGTTTCTTGAAAATTCACACAAAAAAGTGCATCCCCTTTCTTGACTTGAATAAACTCTATAAACTCTTAACCCTTTCCTATATAGATACACCTTTATTGCTAGGGCAAACAGTTTAGATCCATATCAGCCGGCACATCCGTGCCATCTGATCAGGATCTAAACTGTTCGCTTTTTTATTCATTAGGTTATTTCTGACCAAAATGCGACAAGTGCAGATCCTGATCAGATGGCACAGATGTGCCGGCTGATCTGGATCTACACTGGTCGCACATGCGTAAAAATGCATATATATAAAGGAAAGGGTTAATGTACATTGTGTATCTTTAATTTTGAAAGGTAGGAACATTCAGATTGTCATGCACATATATTTGGTTTGAAATGTTCACACTATTTGCCTCTCCATGACCCCACTTTGTAAAATAAATGTACTGAACATAATAGAAGCTGTCCATATATTATGATATATAGTGTTGCGCCTCATTATTTTGCTTAAATGTTTTCAAGTTGTCTTAAACATTTGGCCACTTTGAAAGAACATTTGAGTAGCTTTAACAAAACAACTGTTTTTGAAGTCTCTGGATACAAATTACATGTCTTTATAAAAGATAGAAATTAGCTTCATCATGTGAAAACATGTCTACAATGATCAGTTTTTGCTTGTTTTGGGCCATTTCTATTATTTGCCTTGCAATCACAAAAGTTTATATTTTTATAGCACAAGAATATTATAAGTTATAACTGCCACAGTTTATGAGAACATAATAAACTAAGAAATATTCTCCAAAAATAAAAAGTGCAGCCTTTGGCACTCGTATATACATAATTATGATGCTACAAACCATTGGGAAACTAAAGTAGAACTAGAGTCCATTTGTTTTAGATGACTTTGAAAATTTAATAATGTTTGAGCTTGTATAATCCACATGATTCCAGTGATGGTAACAGTTTTAAAATGAGTATGATTTTAATAGCTGAATAAATTATTTATGTTGCGCCTACTAACCATCACATTAGTGGATTCAGACAATGAAACTTTGTCCCAGTATCATAAAACTATATCTGTAGACCAGTCTCAGATCTTAAGAATCTGATTGGCTGAAATAGAGACAAGTTTCCATTTCAGCGAGTCAGATTCTTGAGATTTGAGACTGATCTCCATTCTCTAGGCACAGTCTGCAACGGCAGAGATTGCTTTATGGGCCCAAGATTGGATGTCTCCAATCTCAAGCAACAAGTCACCATTTCAGCCAATCAGATTCTTGAGATTTGAGACTGATCTCAGTTCTCTGCAGAGATTGAAGCAAGATTGTAATGGTCTGACAAGCAGACACATATTTACAGAGAGTAACTAGATGAATAACATGGAGGGTCAGTTAGTTACCTAAACATTGGAGGTGCAGTATGACATTTTCCACCTGGATAATGGATTCACTTAGTACAATCTCCAGGGATCTTTTACTTGAATGCTAAGATAAATTATAAAATATGTTAATGGAAGCGTCCAGTGGTATAGGAAGCTCAGGTGGCTAAAAATGGAAGCCAATTTTTATCTACTCTGAATCTATTGTTTGATTTTTTTGTCCTGACCAAAATAGAAACTTGGAAGCCTGTGAATCCATTTGTTGAATTTTTTTTGTCCTATTATTTTTCTCCTGATAAAACATCAAAGGATTAGAGTTTCTCTCTTATCTTTAGGCATGGCCTGTAATCATCAGAAACTGTATAGTGTCAAATTAGTTGATACACACTCAAAGGTGTGCATGCATTCTCCAAGAAAAGGTATAAACAAGATTTGTGGTATTAAATGAACAAGTGCAAATGCTCTGGAGATTGATATACATGCACTTCTGAATCTTGCACTTTATTTCATAATTGGAAATAAAATCCAATTATTTATTTATTTATTTATTTGTTTATTTATTTATTTTCACTTTATGATTATGTGAATTATTTTTTAAAGGTCATAAGTTTTGAGTCTCTGAATCTTGTGGTCATTTCATTGAAAATAAATAAATCCCATTTTCATGTTATTTATTTATTTATTTATTTATTTATTTATTTATTTATTTTCATAGCCTGATTATGCACATTATTTTTATAAAGGTAATAAATTAAGACAAAATTTTAATAAAATGCATTTTATGTTGTGTTCTTTGTGCACTGATATAAATAGGTTATTTAAATTGTTGTGCATCTTCAAAAAACCTAGTAATTGTCAGATGCATTAATTAACAGGATTCTTTTATTGGCTATCATATTTTAATGCTGGTGTATTTTCCATGTCAGATGCCAAATTGTCTTGCTAGTTGATAGATGAAATATGTTTTTTTGTGTTGTTGCACAATGATTGAGGAAATTTTGAAGGATATTTATTACATGTTTTGGAAAATAATTGTTTTCTAAAAGTTTACATAATTTAAAGATATATGTTTAATTTACAGTCATCAATTGAAATGGAATTTTAATTTTCCCCTTTTCTCTGTGGTTGGAGCATTTATACCATTTTCAACCAGTGAAGAATCAGATCAGGTGGCACATCCAGGATGCTGTCTGATCAGGTTCTACACTGTTTGCTTTTAGATCCATTAGATTAATTATGGAAATAAATTTCCCAACAAATACAATATTACTGCAATTTCATTGGAAAAATATAATTTCTACCACTAAATATCTTGAATGAAAAAGAAGACTTATTTTTAAATGTTTATAGGTGTTTTTTATGTTAACGAACATTATGTTTAATCTAGCTGATTGAAGATTTTAAACTGCTTTTTAAAGTTAATGATATTTATACAATTTGTACATTACCCCATGGTAACAAATGTGTTTTCATATTGTTAATGGGCGAAAACAGAGCAAAAAATGCATTTATATAACATTAGTGATCACATGGTATAGATTCGCAGGTGCAAAATTCATTATGATTAATGGTTACTTTTGGTAATGTCTTTTCCAACAGTTTATGGGGTTGCTATCTAAGTTAAAAAACTTTAAAGAAAATATATTACTTCCCTTGCCGTTTTTCTCAGCTTTTAATTTAGGTAAATGTTGTTAGTCATCTCTCAGTGCAGAAATAATATTTCAGAGAGATAAACAATAATAAATAATGATTACATTCAAGAAGGGACATTTGATATGGCATTGTTTCAAATAAAACTTCCAGGCAGACACACACAATGATTTTTTTCAAGACATTGAGTTGAATGCTGAAGTGGCATTTTAATTTTAAATCATTCCCCTTAAAAATTTAATGAAATCACATTGTTGATTTGTTAAATACTCTACCTGAAGCTGTGTAGGAATGTGACTGTCATTTTAACCCTTTCCTCCATAAACACACCTTTTTTGCATGGGCGAACAGTTTAGATCCAGATCAGATGGCACAGATTCAAGATCTAAACTGTTCGCTTTTTGATTCATTAGGTTATTTCTGACCAAAATGTAACCAGTGCAGATCCTGATCAGACAGCACGAATGTGCCGGCTGATCTGGATCTACACTGGTCGCACATGCATAAAAATGCGTATATATGGAGGAAAGGGTCAAGTCATACTGAGTTATTGTCATCCTGACCCAGACAAAAAGAAAGGTTAGTAACCATGAACTACCATGGTTTCTATGGTCACAGGACAATGGTCAACCATGGAATACATTGTTTTGTTAAATTGCACCACTGTTTTAAACCTTACAATTTGACCAAGGTTGAAGGGGAAAGCAAATAAAAAAACAATAAAACAAGTGATTGCTTACTATGTTGTTTTCAAGAGAACTTTGATTTATTTTATACATGTTTGATGCCTCATTTATATTTAATTAAGAAAAGGTGCATGATGATGCTTTCAAGGAATGAATATTTAAAATACTGCACTTAAAAAAAAATCAGTCTCCATTTAATCTTTTCTTTTGGGTGGGGCAGTCGTGCTGGGCTTGCATTTGCAGCACAGAATTTTCTTTTGAACACGAACTGCCCGCAGGCTCTTCCTGTATCTTAGGAAGTTTATCGAACGTGCATCTGTTTATTTAAGTCATGCACAACATGAAATTTTATATCATTTTTATAGCAGATTTTATTTCTTTGTTTTTCTCAGGTGAGCTAAAAATAGCAACAGGTATTTTGTGATATCCAACACCAGAATGGAATGTAAATTAGAAAGGGAGTGAAATCTTGTGAGTGTTTGATAAAACAAAATAAGAGTTATCTTTCCACCATTTATTAAAATTTGGAGACTTGTAACAAAAAAACATGACTTCAAACAGAATGGATTTTTCAGTTGAAGAGATTACTTAGTTAATTCTAACAAGGGCAGTTTGCTGCCACTTTGAGAGGTGGCTAATAACATGATAATCATGGCATGGAAGTGTGAGGCCAGTATGTAAGACCATGGCATGGAAGTGTAATGCCTGATGGTCTTTTCTTAGTTTAACCCTTTCCTCCATAAATACACAGAAATTCGTCAGAAATAACCTTATATCAAAAAGCGAACAGTTTAGATTCTGATCAGACAGCACGGATGTGCCGGCTGATCTGGATCTTAACTGTTCGCCCATGCAATAAAAGGGGTATCTATGGAGGAAAGGGTTAAATTGTAGATTTGAATTCCGACTAAGGCCGATTATTGTGAAATGCTAAGTTTTTTCCACTATAAGAGATACTGTTGACATTCTAGGTCAGTTACTTGTACTGGTTATATTAGAATTTATGTCAAATTCAATTATCAATAAATAAAACAAGTGTAATAAATTAACAAGAGCAATTGAACAAGAGAAATAATTCACGTTAAAAATGCTTAAGGGCATTTGCAAAAAATTACTATGACATCTTGCTAACATGTCATATTAATTAATTTATTGTCTTGACATTGAAATTAAATGTACATCTGAATTCTTTCATGTTTTACAAAAAGTAATGAGTGTTTTCATAAATTCAAGCTTTTGCTCATTTAGACATAGCTGACATAGTTTTGAATTAGAGTAAGGAATGGTTATTTTGAATAATACATTGTAGATCCAGATCTGCCTACACATCCTTGAAAATCTAATTTGGATGTATATTAAATGTATGCTTCTTGGCCAGAAATAACATAATACAATCATGTAAATCTAAAAGCAAAAAGTGTAGATCCTGATCAGACTGCAGAGATATGCAGAGATATTATGTCTTTTACAACTTTTATCGCACTGATAACCAGATTAGATTGATTAGGATGTTTCTGACCAAGAAGCAAACAGTGTAGATCCTAATTAGACAGCAGATGTACCAGCTGATCTGGATCTAAATTGTTCACCCATTTGGTAAAAGGCTTTTATAGATGGAGTAATAGGTTATTTTACGTAGGACATGAAGTTTTTGCCAGAACACAGAAAGGTTTACTCTGTTCACATTGAATTTGCAAGAAGTTGATGACTGGTGACGCTGGAGCAGAGTTGCTGTGTCTGATTGGTATTGATTGCAAAGTTATCATAGGCACTGGCTGTAAATTACTTACGTCTGGTTCAATTGTCAACTTTCATAATCGGTTTTGACCGAATAGAATTATTTTTAGAAGTGTCACTGTTACGATTGTCTCCATTTTACTGTGACAGGTAAAAGATGGAGTAGTGTCCCGTTTACCTGAATATCAATGAGAACATCTGCGTGTAAAGCTGTATTACCTTGCTAGGTGCTACCTGAAGCGTGAAGTAACCATTTTTTATACGTTTTATACAAACATGAAATCAGATGTACTGTATTAAAATCTGAATTAGAGTGTATACAATACTCGACTATGTTGACTTTATGTTTTGTTCAAATTCGTAAGGAATAATATGAATTTAACTTCCAAAAATGTGTATTAGTGATGTTTTGTTTAATTTCTGCCAATGAACTTGTAACAATGGATTTACTGTGGCCATCTGCAAGGATGTGAACGACATAAAGGGAAGCTGTTTTTGCGAAATTAGGATTTTACTTTTGTTAACATTTAAGAAGGTAATTGTCGTTTCTCTTCATTGAAACGAAATTCAAAAAGGGGGTATTGTGGTAAATATTGACACAGATTTTCGTCATTTTCTAAAGCAAATATATTCAGATATTGTAACTTTTGTTCAAGCTAGTTGTATGATGGTTAATTTTAAAGGTAGTTTTACTCGTAATTGTGAATTTATATAATTTTTAAACAGCTCTTTGTTATTCATTGTCACAACTGAACCATTTTGCTGATGACATTGAATCTAATTAGGTTTTATACTTATAATATTAAAGTTTTGTCTTAATGTAAAAAATAGAAAATACTACTTTCAGTGCTGTTGAACATGGAAAAACACAATGGAAAGAAAGAAAAGCTTTATGCAATAGTTTAAATGAAAAAAAAAACAACAACAATGTTTTCTCATTCAAATTATGATGTTGGACTAGCTTAAACACTTTTGGAGGCTGCATGTGTTTTTGATGGCATATACAGGTATTTTCTATCTTCTGTAAATGAGTCTTATTTTTCTTTTTCTTACCATGAACTTACAAATACTTCAGACATTCTAGCTAGCCATGTTTACTTACAAGCTAACGCAGGACAGACAAATAGAGAGCTGTTTTGACAGTGGTGTGTGTGTGTGGGGGGGGGGGATGGATTTTTTGTCAATTAGCTTATCAGTTCAAGTGCATCCTCCTCCAGGGAGAACATGAATAAACCATTGTGTACACCAATGTTTAATACAGTTTATTGACAAGTCTCAAAATAATATTGAGAAAGAACAAAGTGAAAAAAACAGCATTTGGATTAAAATTGGACTTTTGAAAGAAGTCTGTGCCCAACTTGCTCATTTTTAGTAAGATTACAACCAAGGTAGATGAACTGGATAAATGAGAAATGTTTAATTCAGATGATAATACAAGCTAAAATGTTTAATTCAGCTATAGCAAAATATGGTGAAATATTTCATAAAATGATAAGACAGGGCCCAAGATATAAAATTGAGATTGGAGACTGGTCTCCTGATTTAGTTGTATGATCTTGGGACCAGGTTAAACTTGGTATGATTCCAACAGTTTATTGTCAATTTAATCTTAGAATATGTTGGTTTGTATAGCTTGAACTTCATAACAACAAATAATAATATGAACTATATAAATTTTTAACAACATTCAATGTTATAATAACATATGAAGCATTCAATGCATAATAATTTGTAAAAGAGTTTTCTTTCTACTTAAAGTACACTAAACTGTAGGGTTTTATTTATTGTATTTCGGCATAAACTGTATTAAACATAATATGGTTATCTTATCACTGTTTAAAACACAATCTTGTCTAGCTTGTTCATTTTGTTAACCCTTCATAACTGTTTAATTCTGCAACTGAACCAAACCATACAGTTGTACTCAAATGCCTAAATATTTAAACTGCTAAATTGATCCCTCAAATAGTTTCTTACAATAGTTTTTGCAAGTGATAGTGATCTGTATGTAACTTGATGCATGCCTTTTGATCAAAATAACCAAAATATTTAACATGATTACTTTTTACATGAGATGTGTTTTACAATCAAGTTTCAACAAAAATCATTTTTGTAATTGAGACCCATTTTAATGCTTATTTAATGTTTTATTTCAGAACTTTAGCTGGGCATTCTTGTTACTTCAATCTAAAAGGTGTCTGATGTTTAGCTTGTTGTTAAGACAACTTTTTTTTGTTTAAACTTAAATTTTCTTTTGTATTTTGACATTATGTCTCAGCAAATGGACCAAATTATTTGTGAAAATTGAAAATTGGCAAATTTTAGTGAGACTTAAGTTAATTTTACTAGGATTTGCTATTTATTTCTCTTTTACAAGTTCCAGCTATAAACAAAGTGATGATCTGATATTGAAACTCTAATAATATTATAATTGTTTGAATTTGTTGAAAAAAAATCACAACAATACAAGTAGGAAAGCAACAATTAAGGCTGAATTTATGACACTAATAGTCAATTACAGACCAGCAGCACTTTGGCACATTCTGACAGACAACTGGAATAAATTAAAGGCTATTCAAGCTAAATATTCCTGGATTCTTTATATTTAATTGAAGAAATATTTTTAAATTCTCTTGAAAAATTTCTTTTAATGGTTTTCTGTTAATAAATAATGTTACAATTTTCATAGCATAATATGATTATATATTTATACTGGCTGTATATTATCAGCTGTCTTACTTATTCACTGCTTCACTGGAAATTTTTTTTTAACCAACAAATTGCATGTTTTGATTCAGAAGGTTATTTCTGATAAAGATGTGACCAGTTTAGACCCAGATTAGACAGCATGGATGTGTTGGCTGATCAGGATCTACACTGGTTGCACTTCCCTACAAAAGTGTATATATGGAGTCAAGGGTATTATAATAACACTTGCTCTAAATACATGTGAATACATAATGCAATTTTGATTGTTATTAATAGCAAAAGATCTAAATGCAATTGAGTATAAAACACTGGATTATTTGGAAACAGAAACAGAAAGACTGGCCCCAAGATTATAAAACTGAGAATAAAGACCAGTCCCAAATCTCAAGCATCTGATTGGCTGAAATGTGACCAGTCACAATATCAGCCAACTGGATCCATGATATTTGAGCCTGTTTTCGAATACCGGTATCCGGTCTGTAATCTTGAGCAATGGTTTCGAAGAAAGTAGGTAATGACAAAATGATGACAATAACTGTCAAGATGTATTTCTGCTTAATTGATTATGCATATCATAACTTTATGCAAATGAAGAGACATTTTAAATACTGTATTGTTAAAAAAAGTTATATGTCAATGAGAAGAGTAGTTTTTATTTGTTTAAAATTAAGAAAATATATTATAAAAAATAATTAAAATTATCATTTGATTTACTGAAGTTTTAATTAATTACAAACTGGCAGTTGTGTAGCAAGTTGCATGAGTAAAAGAGACAAACATTTGATTTTTAAATAGTGTAAATACAGAATTTGTGTAGTGTAAATACAAAATTTGTGTAGTGTAAATACAGAATTTGTGTAGTGTAAATACAGAATTTGTGTAGTGTAAATACAGAATTTGTGTATCAGTAGAATGTTGAATTGCCTGGTAATACACTTCGTTCATGGAATTGAAGTTAAATAAAGCAGAAGGATCACATTTAACCCTTTACTCCATAGATATGCTTTTATTGCATGGGTGAACAGTGTAGATCCAGATTAAGTGGTTCATCTATGCCATTTGATCAGGATCTACACTGTTTGCTTTTAGATTTATTAGTTTTTTTATCTGCCAAAGATGTGACCAGTGCAGATCCAGATTAGACGTCAAGGTTGTGCCATTAATGTCTAGATCTACACTAGTTTCACATGCATAAAATGTGTATATATGGAGTAAAGGGTTATATCCTGAAAGAGGCAGACAGTGTGAGCTTTATTATAAACAATATATTATTCAACGTATATTGTGCAATATGATTGTAATCTACTTTGTTTGCTATTCCCTGTTGTCTGAACAGGGTCTACACTGCTCGCTAAGCAGTTGATAATTTCTAGAAGAACACTCTCTCTATTATTATTGGACTGACCTAGATTCAAAGAGAAGTTATTCCTTTGCAGCATTTCAGCTGGTCTGGGTTAATAGGGAAAAATATTAAATTTGATTTTTAAAAAGGATAAAGTTTGACTTTGATTTTAAGATATTTTAAATCACAAATATGTTTTCTCAAATATGGAAATGGTTGGTTTGATCTTAAATTTTTTTGTTCAGGTTCTCTAGTCCATGAAAATTCAATGGTATTCTCGATGGGGTTACGGTTTTCATCAAAATAAGATGGTGCGTAAATATTTTGGACTGAATTCACACATGTCATGTAAAGTGATTTATGACTCGCTTTTATTTGCCTTTTTTACACACTGAATATGAAAATTTTTCGCTGTTTGATACCATTGAATTTTCTTTGATACGGGAGAGGCAAGTTTGTCGCAGCTTAAAATGAATTAAAAGTCATTATTACGCTAAAAATGGTTGGAGGATCGATTATGTATTAAGCCGCTTTTTTGAAATGATTTTTGTCGTCGAAACACGTTGCCTTAAAGAAATAATGAAAATATTTGTTGGTAATTTGAATTCAGAGCTGTGACGAAATAGCCTTCAATTTCATGATGATTTTATCTGATTGCTATAATTGTAGTGGCTGAATTATGAATATTAAACAGAAAAATTATAATGTTGGAAAACTTACATATTATTTTGGTTAATACAAATATTTTAACATCTTAAGGGTTTCAATTGTTACTGAATTTCTGCAAATTATAAGTATGTAAAAATAATTTTTTTGGATAAAGGTCATTTCTTGAGTTACACAGTTCTGCATAATTTTTAAATACATCAAAGAGTAGACCTCAGACAGACTGCATATGTGTATGCTCCATCTGGGCAGAAGATTATAGCAACAGCACACTATTTTTTATGTTCACAGGATTCAGTTATTTGGAACTTGGAGCAGGAGATTTCTCCGAGTAAGAATGACATGCTGCCCCTATGTCATAAACGTAATTCTCTGGCTTAACATTTAAATTACCTGTACCCAAAACCCTTTAAGTAAGATTCACATTCAGTTTTTGGATTATTTTTGAATGTCGGAGTAAACTTTAGGTTAGCTGTACTCAGAAATGGCAAAGATGTCTGTCTGTATTTAAATCAGTCAAATTTTTTTGCCTGTTACTGTTGCCCTTGTGTTTTTGCTCAATTACAAATATGACTTTTTACATTTAGGAAAAGCATTTTTTGTTTGATTCGCAATATATTATAATAATTGCATTGTTTTTAGATGTCACTGCATAGTTGTCATTTCTTTTTAAAAAACTATTATGGCATATAAAGTTCATACAATTATTAGTGCATAAAAACCTTTCCCAATCTATTTATTGTCACTAGAATCCAGAATAGAAAATAAACCAATTAACCCTATTCTCCAAATATATGTATTTTTACGCATGTGCGACCAGTGCATATCCGTGCCGTCTGATCAGGATATGCACTGGTCACATTTTGGTGAGAAATAACTATGAATCAAAAAAGGAACAGTTTAGATCCTGAATCCCTGCTGGCTGATCTGGATCTAAACTGTTCACCCACGCAATAAAGGTGTAACTATGGAGGAAAAAATTAACCCATTAAACAGTAGAATATAAAATCATGATTAAAATAATGTCTGTATTGATCTGTAAATTGACAAATAAATAAACTTAAGAATAGATTAGAAGCAAGACTCGAGTGTCTTTGATTATATTCAGCCTTGTCCAAGGATCATAAAACTGAGATTGAAGACAAGTCTCAAATCTTTAGCATCTGATTGGCTGAAATGGTGACCAGTCATAATTTCGCCCAATCAGATGTTTAAGATTTGAGACTGATCAGATGGCACTGGATCTACACTGTTTGCCCATGAAATAAATTTGTATCTATGGAGTAAAGGGTTTTTTTCAGACCAGTCTGGTCCCAAGGTTATAAAGCTGAGATTGGAAACCAGTCTCAAATCTCAAGCATCTGATTGGCTGAAATGGCGACTGGTCGCCATTTCAGCCAATCAGATGCTTGAGATTTGAGACTGGTTTCCATGCTCAGTTTTATAACCTTGGACACTGATCTAGTGGATCTACACTTTTCACATCTTGGTTAGATATAATATTATGGATCTGAATTCTGTGTCCAAGGTTATAAAACTGAGCATGGAAACCAGTCTCAAATCTCATGCATCTGATTGGCTGAAATGGCAACCAGTCGCCATTTCAGCCAATCAGATGCTTGAGATTTGAGACTGGTTTCCAAATTCAGTTTTATAACCTTCAGTCCTGATCATTCTGCATGGATGTGATGGCTGTTCTTTATCTAAACTGCTTGCACATGGGATATATATATTTTTTAATTTAAATTTGTTGTTATCGACCAACAAGTTGTGTTATTTTTAGTTTTGTGTTCAATGTTTTAACTTTGTTAATTTTCAACAAGATGGAGTGGGATAATAAACTATTTAGACCCAGATCAGCTGAGCAAACAACCCATATTAAAAAAAGATCATTTCCTTGTTAAAGCGTACCATGATAATTGAAACATGCTTTTATTGTAGCAGCACTGCTGAAATAAAGGATAAAATTGTGTTATTTTCAAAGCCTCTACTTTATTTTAGAGTCTGAGATGTAAAAGATCTTGTTAAAAATAAATCAAATTCAGAACACTGGCAATAGTTGCATGTGTATAAAGCAAACTGCGATAAAGCATGTCTTTCTGGATAATAGCCGAGCCAAATGGGCTCATCAGTAAAAGACCAGACATGCAGCACATAAGCACGTGCCAACTGTATTGCTAATGATTTTATCTGTTTTCAGAGTTGGATTATACACATTTCTTTTGATCAGTTTGGGAGTGAAAGAAAAAGTTTTCCAAAATCAAACTTGAAAGATAATTTGAAAGGAAAGGTCTTTTCACAGAGACAAGTGTTTTATAAGCAAGAGACCTTGATTGTTTGGTTATTTAACATTTGGCTCAGGCATAATGAATGTTGGCAATGCAAATGGTTTTGTGTTTTAAACTCTTTGTTAAAAGTTTTTAGATCTTAGAAATAAACATGTATTACAAAGCACAACTCAGTGATTAGAAAACTGCTACTGTTGTTAAATGGAAATCTATTATACAAATGCTTTTATTGTTTTAAACTTATTTCTATTTATCTTTTGGTGTAACATTTCTGTTTACCTATTTACAAAAAGGCAGATCAGGTGTTCCGGGTATGGCATTACAGAAATTCTAAACAGTGAATGATGTTAAATGTTATCAATCATAATTTAATTGATCATGATCTGTGATAATAATAGTCTTGGTTGAAAATGCATGTTTCTTAATTTATATAAAATAAGTATCGGAAGATAAATATTAATAAACTAGAGAAGCGTAAAATAAATTTGAGAAGCACACAAACTTATTTTTTTTTCAGTTGGAATTGAAAGAAAGCACAATTTACAGAAACACAAGTTAAATTAATAACCTACTTTTATTAAAGCACAATTTAGAGAAACACAAGTTAAATTAATAACCTACTTTTATTGAATTTATTTATAATTAGAATGCTATGAGAATCATTATGTTACCTAATTCTTTGTGATTATTTGAAACTTCTAAACATCAAACATTATCTGGATTTTCCATGTGTAGTGGAGTTTATAATCATACAGGTTTTCTAACCATTAACATGAGATATATGAGCAAATTGTAAGAATGTTTGTTAGAAGTTGTGGAAGCTGTATAAACTTTGTTGAATTCTGTTATTTTCTGCAAAAATAAATGGTGTCTTATCACTGTGTTTGAACTTGATCTTGTTAACCGTTACTCCATATAAATAAGTTTTAACATGATAGTGACAAGTGTAGATCCAGGTCAGGCTGCACATAACATGCCATCTGATCTGGATCTGCACTGTTCGCTTCTTGGTCAAAAATAATCTAATATATCAGAAAGCGAACAGTGCAGATCTGATCAGATAATATGAACCAATTGATCTGGATCTACACTTTTCACCCATGTGATAAAAGTGGTATCTATGGAGTAAAGGATTAACCACAGCATTCACTTTGCAATGACCTCCTAGTTAGGGAAGAGAGGATTTATTTTAAATATAAATATTTTTGAAACCTGAATAATGCTGTTGAACATTACTTACATTGGTTTTGCCAAGATTCAGTGCTCTCACTTCTGTGCAGGTTTATTAAAATTCATGCAGTTTTTTTTTTCATTCATATTATCAACAATTGTTTTATCTCCAGTATAAGGACAGGCTTGTTTATTCTTAAGTCTTGGTCACAATAATAATGGGTAACCTATGTGTAGAGTTATGACCCTTGTAATTTGGCATTATTAAAATTACACAAGAGATTGTTTACTGCACAAGTTCTATTTTTAAGCAAAGTTTAATGAAATCAAAACTTGCCAGCAATTTTCTCTTTTATATAAATGAAGCATTTTTTATCACTTGGATTTGCCAGGCAACAAATCCTTTATCACACTCCTGATTTTAGACTTCTGCTAATGATCACATAAAAACAAAAGGCATTTGAAATCAGATCTATTGAGAGGGTGCCAATTTTGTGAAATTAGAAAAATGCTAGATGAGCCAAGTTTGATAGCACTGGCAACCGAGATTAACTTTGTATTAAGATAAATTGCTCAGTTTGTTTCAGTGTTACTGTAAAAACTAACCTTACCTGAATCAAAGAATTCAGAGGCTTTCAATAGCAGACTACCACTTGGTACTAGCACATAAAAGCTGTCCTCTTGTGAAAGAAGATCCCAGTTGCATCTCTGGGCATTATTAGAACTGTTTTTAATGCTTGCATGAATGATTCAGACTTTGAGAAGACTTGAGCGATCTGTGATTGACAAATTATGACACTAATAAAAGATGTTGCCTGAAAATTGTACTGTGTATGTACTTTGTTTGTGTTGAGGCAGCCAAGCATCTGAAATGGTGCTTTCAGAACGTTTTTTTCAGGATATGCTTTGCTCCACTATTCTATCCCTTTCCTCCATATATACCCCTTTATGGAATGGGCAAACAGTGTATGTACAGATCAGCTGGCACATCAAGGCCGTCTGATCAGCATCTGCACTGTTTGCTTTTTAGCCAAAATTAACCTAATACCCCGGTAAATAAAAAGCAAACAGTTAGATCCTCATCAGATGACATGACTGTATATGCTAGCATGGAACATTTTGTTCCAATTGTCTATAAATAATCCTTTTGTGGGCTTTATCAGGCGGAAACATGACCATGCCATACAATCTGCCACATTGTAAACAAACTTCACAAAAACAAAAAAAATCTGCCACATTGTAAAAAACATCAGCAACAGGTGTGGCGATTGACAGTGAAGCAGCTTTTGTCACTAAGCACTATGACAGTGGAACAATGTATTTATTATTGATGAATTATATTATTACTATTGACAAATGGCACAAAGGGAGATAAGTGTTTGCTTGCACATTGAAGATACTTAACTCAGTAAGACACAAGTTTGGGTTTTGCAATTCATGGAATGCTAAGAGCCGAAAACACAAAAAACAACAACAAATATATATATATATATTATAATCTACCGCACTATATTTTATGGCAGCATAAGTAAGTTACTACAGAAAATGTTGTTTTTTAAACAGCTGTTACGATTTTTACTACAGTGTGTAAAAGTGAAGATTGCTTTATTCTACTCACAGTGTTTATTTCCCCTTGTGGATTTTATTCGGAAAAACTTCAGTTAATTCAAACTAAAATCTTGAAAGACGGCTCTAGTAGTCAACTTTATGCTGACTTGATGAGGTAAATGAACTATTGTTGAAAATAGCATTATTATGCAGATAAATATGTTCAACACATCAGGTATCACTCACTGAAATGTGTCAAGGAAGACATATTTATGGTTTTTATGTGGCAAATAAATTATTAGTGTTCCACATTATAATAGTACCAAAAAATTAAATATTGTTATATTAATCTCTGTTCTGTTTTCTATTTGGTTAGAAATATCTTAATAAATAAAAAAGCAAACAGCAAACACATGTGTGCCAGTTGATCTGGATCTACAGATCGCCCATGCCATAAAGGTTTATATATATGAAGGAAAGGGTTTACACAAATATGAAGCTATATGAATAATAAATTTCACACAATTACAATTTAACTCTGGAAATGTTCACCTTTTACAAACACCTGTTATTAACTCTTTACTACATATATATGTGGTTTATCGCATGTGCCGCCAGTGTAGATCTAGATCAACCAATACATCTTTCTCATCTGATCTGGATCTGCACTGGTCACATCTTGGTCAGAAATAGCCCAATGAATCCTAAAGTGAACTGTGCAGATCCTGATCTTGATTCAGATCACTATTCAAACTTGTATTGACGCAGCCCAATGCCATAAAACATTGATATGAGCAAAATATATGTACACATATAACATTGGGATAATAGGCATTTGTGGATATAAACTGAGGAACATCCTTACAGGTCGGTCTTAATTCTCTCTTCTCTCAGCGGAGAGCAGTGGGTTAACATTGACCCTAAGCAAAACAAAATGATACAACAGTCAACATTTTTTTGCATTATAAGACTCCCTGGATTTTAAAAGAATTCAGAACTACCATATTTTTCCCTCATTAAAGTTGACACATGCTGGCTTATGGAGTAATCCTTACAAAAGCCTTGGCTTTCTCAAGTTTCTCAGAAAGACTAGTCTGTAAAAAGCATTAAATAATATATCATCTTAGCAAAAATAAAATCTGACAGACTGGCACTCTGGGCAACTTTTGCAGGTACTGGAATACCATAGTTACTCCGCTAAAGGAATCCTTTTAGTTTCTTGAAGTAAGTAGTGACTGAATATACATTTACATAATATATGACTCTCAGCAGCTCGGCAGTGTAATTCACCGTTAAAATATAATATAATAAAATTCTCTATGGGCCAGTGCAGTCTGCAAAATCTGATTGTTAAATGTTTATCAATTGAAGTTAATAGCAGTGGCGAAGAAGCCAATAAAAAACAACTTTAAACTATGCTAATCACGGCAACCCAGATTTTTGGAAAATTCCAAATGTGCCAGACATAATGTAATTTTTAGTATGCATAAACACACAGGACAATAAGAATGCAGAAGATACATATATATTTTTTAAATTAAATTCTAGTTTACATGTTTAACATTTTTTATGAAACTCAACATTGCTCAAATACATTTTGATTTATCTGTTAACACAAAATACATAATTCATTTGTAATAATAATAATAATAAAAATAATAATAATAAAATGTGACTCATGTGTTCACCGACAAGCTGTTTCAATATACATTGTAATAATAATAAGAAATAATAAAAATAATATGTTACTTTTTATGTTCAAGCTGTCTCCATATAAATTTCAATAATAATATGTTACACTAACTGTTTAAACCAACATGTGTACATGTTTTTTCAATTATTAGAATAAAGATGGTAAATTTAATAAAAGAACAACAAAACATGCATTTGCTCTCCTTAATGCTCTGGTCACTCAACACTCAAAACCATGGAGAGAAATTTGGTTTCCTTGGTTACAAAAATTCAACAGATGGAATATATCTTGATGCAAAAAAATCAACAAGTTTTCAGCTGTTGTAACATTGTATTTAATGTACATTTAACTGTTGTGTCTTTTTGCAAACAGTCGAACATACAATAGCAATTAACTGTGACTCATTTTTCATGTTCTCATATATTAAACAAATTAATTGTATTTGATTTGATCAAAATGTTTTTGAAGTCATTTAGGTTCACTGGTTACTATGATTTCCTTAAGCTACAATGTTTTTGCAAAAAACATCCAGAGCAAAACTAAAGTCTATAATATGTTACATAGATAGATTTGAGCAAAACTAAAGTCTATAATATGTTACATAGATAGATTTGAGCAAAACTAAAGTCTATAATATGTTACATAGATAGATTTGAGCAAAACTAAAGTCTATAATTAGTTTAGATAGATTTGATATGTACCATACTCATAAAAAAACCACATAAAATATTATAAATTTTAGCTAGTAAATAAAGATTAAAGAGCCATATTATTCAGGTAACACTTTCATTTCATATTTTTTGTTCAATGAATACCTCGATTTTGCTATTAGCCATTAGTTTCAACTTTACACGCCTTTTTGTTTGATATCAAAATAGTATGCCAATAGGAATAGCATGGCTGATCTTTTAACAACTGAAAAAGAGGTGTATAATGATACTTTTTAGAAGCACACACAGGGGTATACATTTCAAATTAATGTCCAGTTTGGTATTTAGTTAATTTTAATAGTTCTCTATCATGTTTTGATTAAAATTGGCAGTCCAAGATAGAACATTGTTTTGTTTCTGGTATGACCATTGTCTTCTATGCCATGTTAGTAGGTAATTGATGTGACAGGTCATTAACTAATCATTAATTATTTGGCTTTTTTGTAAGTGTGCTATCAGTGTAGAAAAATGTGTTGCAAGGATATATATCATGGATGTTTTGCAGTTTTGGTAAAAGTTTCTTTTTATATTGAATTATTTATTTACTTGTTTTCAAATATTACAAGCAGAATGGTGACACTAAATTTGTTCAGGGTAGCAAACAACATAGTTCAGGACAGCAGAGACCTTATAATGTTAACAACAGCAAAAATATAAAGGACATCAGAGCAAAGTTTAGGACAGCAGAGGTAAATTAGTTAAGGTAAACACAGCAAAGTTCAGGACAGCAGAGACCAGAAATCAGGATAGCAGAGACCAAAGTTAAGGTCAGCACAGTAACATTCAGCACAGCAGAGATCAGGTTCAGGATTAAGTTTTAGTTAGCAAGACAACAGAGACCAAAGTTAAGGTCAGCACAGCAATGTTCAGGACAGCGTAGACCACAGTTCTAAAAAAAGACAACAACAAATAACAGCTGTGGCCTGATCTGGTGATCTGGGAAAACAGACCATTCTATGACAATACAGACCAAAGATCAAGAAAGCAAAGCAGAACAAATAAGTTCAGGAACAATGGAGACCAAAATTCAGTACTACAGAGTACAGCTGGTCCCAAGGTTATAAAACTGAGAATGGAAACTAGTCTCAAATCTCAAGAATCTGATTGGCTGAAATGGCGACTGGTCTTGTTTCTAAACTCAGTTTTATAACCTTGAGCACAGGTAATTTGTATAACAAAATTAGAATAATGTTGAAATTTGTGAAAACTTTATTGTTAGTGAGATAATGAAGCTAAATAGATTCATTATTTGACAGGCAGCAGACGTAAAACTTTAATTTGGGTAAAAAGATTTTGAACTCAAGAATCAAAATTGTCATGGATGCACATTATTACAAGTTTTATGATCCTTTTTGTGCCTTTCTTACATTTTATTATCACTTTTAGCCTCATTTAAGCTCGTTAGATTTAAATTATGACCTTATAATTTTTATCAAAAATAAATTTTTTAGATTTATTAGAAATTTAGTGAGTTTAGCTGGAAAAATATATTGTGTTTATTTAGTTTAATATATTTTCAAGCAACACTATAATTTAGTGGTATATTATATATTGTATTTGCTATTGGATCTAAAAGATACTACTATTAAATCTAAGAATAGATAAAATAACACATGTGTGGCTTCCATGCCTTGAAATCTCTCATTTTAACTCATTATTCTAAGAATACTAGTATACCTGATTTTTCTGAAATAGAATATTTTTGGCCTAGCTCTGTATGTTTACATCGCATAGGTTTATGGGTAAAATCAGTTCGAAGTTTTCAGAGAGAGAGAGAGAGAGAGATGTGTTTAATCTGCTTGTTAAAGAGTACAATTAATATTTTATTAGATGAAAAATAGGAGAAATTTATCACAGAGTGAACAGACATCCACAACATTAGTGCACCTTTGTTTCCTCAGAATCAAGAAGATAATTTACAGAGAAAATAATGTACACAGGAAGTAGAGGAAACTGTGTCAGTGATGTATAAAGCCAGAGAGGCATATCAGCAGTGTTTCAATCATGTGCGTGTAAATATAGGAATTTATGTACAAAAAACTGCCTTTGTTTCCAGTATTTTTTTAAATGCTTGAAGATGTTTAGAATACATGATTTTAGTGAATTGTGGCAGTTGTGATGTAAATTTAATGAGGATTTTCTAATTTCTTTGTGGAATTTTCTTCCAAGATACAAATCAGGTATGTGTGTATAGTATAGGTTGTAGTAATACCACATCAGTTGGAAATAAGAGCATATAATTAGGTGAGAGGTTAATACAGTAAAATGCTACACTTAGTTGTTTGTAAACAGGAACTAATTATACAGGTTTTGTCTTGTTCTAAACAAGAACAGTCACTTATATGAGCAATATACAAAATGTACAAAAAATCTTATTGCTTGATAAGACAAATATACATATTCCTTTTTTCATATTTTGAAACTTTCTAGTAATGGCAAAATCATGTTTGTTTTAAATTGAGGATCCTTCTGTCACCTGGCCCCAAAACCATGATACTTACTGAAGTGAGACTCAACTAGGCATACTAAATAGATTATGGTTTAACCCTTTTCTGTATAGATACACCTTTATTGCTAGGGCAAACAGTTTAGATCCAGATCAGCCGGCACATCTGTAAAAATGCGTATATATCAAGGAAAGGGTTAAAGAACTTATTGACAGTAGTAAGATTTTATTTTTGTAATAACTTTGGTATTGTTATTTACCTGGGCCCAAGATCATAAAACTGATATAGGAGACCAGTCTCAAATCTCAATCATCTGATTGGCTGAAATGGCATCCAGTTGCCATTTCAGCCAATCAGATGCTTATGATTTGATACTTGTCTCTTGATTTAGTTTTATTGTCCTGTGCCCTTCTTGTAACGCACCTGCCAAATTTAAATAAACAATTTGCGATTTGAGTTTGAGCGCAGTATTTGTTGTTTTGATGTGGATACTGTGAGCTTTGCATTATGGAGTATTTCAGCTATTTTAAATTTATACATTACAAGAAGGCCACTGTAATACTAAAGTTCAATTAATGTTTAGCGGATATTCATATTTTTGTGTTCATAATGAATACACTAATTTTTAGTTGAATACATATTTATATAATATGAAGTCTGTACCTATTTACTAAAAGTGTAAAAAATATGGAAAATATGCATAATTTAAGAAGAATTGCCAACATAAATAACAACTGCATATTTGGAAAGTCATGTTTATGAACCATTTATATTTATTTAAGCCTTTGGTTTCCAAAATTCTCTCACTTTCCAAAAATAATCTTATACCTTAATCCTTAATTATAGCCCCATCATTGTTAAAGCCCTAATGTTATCATTGAAAAAAAGTGACAAAAGCAAAAAGTATAAATATTGACAACAGAGCTTGAGTATGTTATTTTGTGTGAAAAATAAAATACTTATGTAAAATTTTGCATTTAAGGAATCAAGAAGCCAAACAACAAGATTAATAGGAAAATGTCGTTTCAAGTATATGCATTTTATGTTGGGAACTTGCAAGTTTTATGTGACATTTGGGCATTAAAAAGTTGAACATGGCAGATTCTTAAAGATACTGTAATAATAACACAACATTAGGATATGTAAATGTAAAACTACAATAATCATATCAGTAAATTGTCAATAGAAATGTAAAAGGAACACAGGGGCATCAGTGTTGTAAAAAGTAATACAATAGTAACACAACAATTAGTTGTTAAAGCAAATGCTAATGGTAATATTAAAGGGGCACAGTTATCAGTTGTTATAATAGAATGTTATAAGTAACATCACAATGTATTGTTAAATCAAGTTGCTTATTGCACTGTAATAGGAACACAGCAGACTGATGTTTTAGCAACCGTTGCTGGTAGTGTAATAGCTGCTGCAACAGTGATGTAACACTAAAATGTTTTAGTAACACTGAATTGTAATAGTAACACTGTATGTCATAGTAACACAGTAATGTCATAGTAACACAGTAATGTAATTTAATAGTAACACAGTAATGTCTTAGTCGCGTAGTAATGTAATAGTAACAAGGTAATGTCATAGTCACATAGTAATGTAACAGTAACACAGTAATGTGTAGTAGCACAGTAATGTCATGGTCACACATTAATGTAATAGAAACGAAGTAATGTAATAGAACGAAGTAATGTAATAGTAACACATGAATAAAATAGTAACATGGTAATGTAATTGAAACACAGTAATGTCATAGTTACACAGAAGTGTGAAAGTAACACAGTAATGTAATAGAAACAAAAGTAATGTAATAGTAACACGGTAATGTAATAGTAACACATTAATGTCATAGTAATGGAGTAATTTAATAGTCACACAGTAATGTAATAGTCGCAGAGTAATGTAATAGTCACAGAGTAATGTAAAAGTAGTAACACAGTAATGTAATAGTCACACAGTAATGTCACACAGTAATGTCACACAGTAATGTCATAGTCACACAACATTAAAGACTTCAATGTATAGTTAGTACTTATGTTATAGTAATACTGTTACCTAACATTTATAATTATTGTCAGTGATTGTGTAATAGTAATCCAACATATAGGTGTTTAAGTAAACTATTCATAGAGATTAACCCATTCTGCAAATATAATACTACTTATCTTTCTGTGAGCCCTCTTAACTGTATCACACCCTCAATTAACATGACCAACAAAGTAAACAAACTATATCTCAAAGAGTGTTAATGTTCGTTATAATTACAGAATTTGCAAACTCTTGATACATTATTTTCTCAACCAAAGTTCCAGAACTTATTTGTCCTTATTTTTCTCAGCCAGTGAAAAACAGCAAAATAACCTTTTTTTCAGTTAAATAATTGAAGTGTAGAAACTGGTTGAAATATCACAAATTTTAATATATATATTTAATAGCTGTTAACACCATTAAATATTACAGTGTGTAATATTAAGTATTAAATTGAGAGACAAATGAGCCAAATTTTACATGAAGCCAAATGATTTTGTTTTCAAGGAAGTGTATCTATGTAACTTATTTTACAGATACTGTTTTTACAAGAGCTACCAGGCCGAAGATAATGAAAGCTGAGATGTATGCTCAAAATATAAAACTGAGAATTGAAACCAGTCTCAAATCTCAAGCATCTGATAGGCTGAAATGGCGACTGGTCTCAGACATAATGAACTAATTGCTTGAATCTCAATCTCTAAACTGACCAATCTTAAACCTGAGGATTAGATGTCGGACGTCAATCTAAGTAAACAGGGCTAAGGTCATAAAACAGATGGAGAATAGTCTCATATTTCAAGCATCTCATTGGCTGATATGAAGATTTGTCTCCATTTCAGCCAATCAGATGCTTGAGATTTGAGACTGGTCTACAATCTCATTTTAAAATCAAGGGCTAATGCTGTCTTCTTTTGTATGAGTCTTTGACATAAATGCAGTGTTTAATTTCTAACCTCTCAAGTGCTGTTGTGAAGCACCTGTCTTGTTTTTAACACCAAGATGTGCAATTACAACAGGCTTATGAGTTTTTTGCAGCTTGTTTTGATACAGATAATGTAGATGAGATTTTTGGCAGTCCCTGCGATTCAGACTTCAACATCTGGTCTCCCGAGTCTTGGAACAAGTAATCTGTCGAAAACAACAGCATACTTCTTTATGCTGTAACATTTTTGCAAGTTTAGCATTCAGATTTTCTTTAAAATATTTTCTGCTCAGTTTGTTTCTTTGCATTGAAGTTTGTCGGTAACTGTTTGTTAAGTGTTACGATCCATTTAAAATCACAATTCATACTTATAAATTGTTTGTGTCCTAGATTTTCTCTATGTTCAGCATTCAAAAGAAATAAATATTGCCACCTTTTCACACCAGACAGATTTTGTAGATTTTATAAAGCCAACAGCCCATGACTGTAGTAATCTGAACCCTGAAAGATCTTGTAAACTTTTGTGTTTAGTGTAGCCTTTTGGTGTTATATCTCCACAATAATTGTTATCTTTGCATCTGCCTCTTCAAGGCCACATGAAGTGAAACTTTGCTTTTTCGGCATTCACTTAACCCTGCCTCCATATATACACCTTTTTAGGCATGTGCGACCAGTGTAGATCCAGATCAGCAAGCACATCCATGCTGTCTGATCACGATCTGCGTTGGTAGCATTTTGGTCAGAAATAACCTAATGAATAAAAGAGCTAACAGTTTAGATCCTGATCAGATGGCACAGATGTGCCAGCTGATCTTGATCTAAACTGTTCGCCCACACAATAAAGTTGTATCTATGGAGGAAATGGTTAATAAGCTGGCTTTCATGATTGGGACTGGAGGTTTGTTTAGCGCAGTCTAATGTTAGTTAGGAGGTGGTTGCTGCTCATAAAGCGGGGTCAAGCAACCCCACTGAACCAACCATCCCCTGGGCGTTTGACCAATTTTTCTGAAGAATGAAATCATGTAAATATACAAGAGTTTGTAAATATCAAATAAATTATTTTCAATGGTGTTTTCATTTTTAAGGGAAGTGTTAGATTTGTAGATGCTAGTGAGGTTATTCTTAGCTCTTATAATCTCAAATTCTTATAGAAACATACATGTGGTCAGGGTTGGTTAATCAAGGGATTATTAAAATCAATAAATGCTGATGTGGTCAAGTGGTATAGTGGTTTTCACATTGCTTAAAACTTGGATTAGGTTTATAATGCCTCTGACTAGTCTGCCATGCCTGACAAGGTTAAAAACCCAAATTATCTGATTGGAATATTGTTGAAATGGTGCAAAACATGAGAAAACAAAAAATAGGATCCTTATTATGTATGAAGATACATTACAGCTGTTGCCAAATCATGTGCTTGAATTCACCTTTGACTACACCTGAACACAAAGAATAAAATATGTGCAAAAGTAGTAAATTGACCAGAACCACTCTTCTATTTACAGTTTGCCAAGAAAACTCTTTTTAAATTGATCAATTTGAGATTGTTTTCCGAAAAAAAAAGATAAAAATTGTGAATTTGAAAAAAATATGCTGATTTTTCAAATTAAAAATAAATAATATATTTATCTTTGCATTTAAGAGCATTCAAAGTCTTAACATTTTAAACCTTAACAATTTTGAAAAAAAGGCAACAAGGTAGAATTTAAGCATGCTCCCCAAAATGTAGTTCTTTGTTGGAAGCTGAGCGAGATCTGTTATACAATTTGGAAGTATCTGGAGTCTGTAATCTGTTGATCAAATATCCTGTATTTCACAACATTCTACAGAACCTGTTAGAAAACAGAAACCTGGAAACTCTGTACCTCTGATGAAAATTACACAAAATTTGTTTCATTAACAAGATGGATGTTAACTACAGCCCAAAAATCTCTGGCGCTTAAAATTCCAAGGAGAGAGTTTGGATAGAGTATGATGTATTTTCGGTACATAATCATTTTGATTACAATTGATTATATGATTAATTAACCCCCTTGAATATCTTTATTCTGTAATTGGGTGAGTCCATTAGTAGTTGATTACCAGTCTCAGAATTGAGGAATATCTTGAGGTTGCACTGTAGATTCACAGGTACAGGACCCAAGTTGAAGACCAGTCTCAAATCTCAAGCATCTGATTGGCTAAAATGGCAACTAGTCGCCATTTCAGCCAATCAGATGCTTGAGATTTGAAACTGGTCTTCAGACTTAGTTATATGATCTCGGGCA